>PRKT01000536.1:95122-123442 GCA_003671525.1 Saccostrea glomerata | reverse complement strand
CATTCCCAGGTTAAAAACAATGACCACAGTAATTATCAGTAAATCTCAGCATCGACAGTACCTCAACAGTAATTATCAGTAATTCTCAGCAGCGACAGTACCTCAACAGTATTTATCAGTATTTATCAGACTCCACAGTAAAAGACGACAGTAATTATCAGTATTTATCAGCAACAACTAAAATTATCAGCAACAACAGTAATAATAACAGTAAATATCAGTAATTATCAGCAAAAACAGCACCGTATCAGTAATTATCAAACATTATCAGTAAAATTTGGGATTCTCAGCACTTTTCTCGTCCAGTAGTGTTATTTTTTTATATAAAATAATGATAATTCATGGATGCCAGGAGTTTTGAAAAAAGCTGGCGCTGCAACCCTTTCTTTATTTAAAACCTTAAAAGTGATGTTTGATCTTTTTTTTTCAGTTGGTGTCTGTAACGTGGAAACCCATCTCTTCATCTCTTCCACAATGTCTCTCTATCATCTTGAAATGCAATCCAAGTCTAACCAAAGCTGTGGAAAAGATAAATTCCAAACGCAATGGAGGAACTAACCAAATCAATGACCAGTGAACTGCTTGCACAGTTAATGATATACATTACTACTGAAGTGCACGCCAATGAAAATTCTATGAAATCTAGCAGATTATATGCTTTTGGAAGTTTTGGCAATGCGACAGAATCCAAAAAAAAAAAAAATGGACAAGTTTATCGACGAACAGAAAGCTGAATGTTTACTAGAAATTGAAAATTTCACTAAATCTTCTTCAAGAAAGAATCGGAATGTGAGTAGAAGTGGACATTAGAAAAGACCCCTCACTGCTCAAGTGCCGAGACTAGGAAAAAATTTTCTGCTATCCAAAGAGAGGGAAGTGGTGTCTTTTCCATACGTGTGTGAAATTTTCGAGAGGGACATTAAACAACAAACTAACAAACAGCAGCAATAAATCTGAATTAATGATAGGATGTCGTTTCAGCGCACATAGGCAGTGTTTGCATCCGCAATCTATGACGAAAATGAAGTTGTGGGGTCTAATATATTTGTATTAAGCTGTTAAGTTGACTGGGTTCTTGTATATTAAGTTTTGGGGTCTTATATATTAAATTGTGAGGTCTTGAGTCATGTGACTTTTTTATTCAATGAGACTTCAAACTTTTCAAACAAATGGAGGGCCCCAAAATGAAATATTATGATGAAATTAATGCCTTGTTTCCAGAGAAGGATTGAATATGGACCAATTTATGATGAATACATGTATGATGGAGTTTTTAAAATAATATGTTTTCTGTTTCAAAGAAACTATGCAAGTCATTGAGTTTTTAAGAAGAAGAAACTTGGATGCAGTTTTTGTAAATTTTGTCCATCAATTAAATTGCCATGACATAATTGATTTATAGGAAGGTAGGTGAGTTAAAAATTCATACTCATTTTATTTTACTGCTTATGTCAGTAGTCTAGTGTGTAATGATCTTAGCAGATTATTTCAAATAAGATAATTTAACATTAAATTCTTTGTACATGATCTTGGTATTTGTGATAGGTAAATGTATTGATGTAATCTTTGCATTTCTAAGCTCTTTTAGTGAAATTTATCGGTCAATACAGATGGTGTACATGTCTTGTATATTAACTGTTGAAATGTTGGTTTAGTTTGTTATTAACTCTCAAAAATGCAAAATGTCTGAAAGCTTGAACTTTGGGAAGGACAGAACGATGTTTTAAAACGTAGTATTACATTGTTACTTGATAACTGTTCTTCTCTTGTCCAGTTCCTTGGCACATGCAGGTATAACTTAAAAAAAATCATTAAGTAATGAAGAAATCCCTAATACAGGTGACTATCAATCTCTCGAGATAACCGTAGGCCCTACAATGTGGTTTAATGTATGTGACCCAATAGTCCAGGTACATGATTTAGACTTTTTAGCTCTTCTGAGGCAAAGGCTCAAAGAGCTAATGCTATATGGCCATTTCTGCAGTGTGCGGTGTGTGTAAACTTTTTAGAAAATGGGCCATAACTCAAGAACCCCTTGGCCGATCATTGTTAAATTTGTCACAGGGTATCCTTGGCCCAAGGGCTACCATTTTTACTAAAACAAGGGTTGGGACCCTTAAAGAAGGAGAGATAATCGGGGAAAAAACCCAAAAATACTGGTTGCTAAAAAATCTTTTCCTCCAGAACCACGAGGCAGATTTTCACCAAACTTACGTATTGTTTTTCTACAAGTCCATTAGCCCATTATTTTCACAAAAAAAATGTCCACATGAAGATGTAGAGCAATTTGTTTTGTCTAAAGGGTGACCCATATTATAGGGTCCATGTTCTTGACATGTTAAAAAAGTATTGGTATAGTTGATAACTGTTGGCCCTATAATGTGGTTTAGTGTATGTGACCCAATAGTTCAGGTACATGATTTAGACTTTTTTTATAGGAAAACTTTACTCCAAAGGAGGCTTTTAAAAGAATGTCTCATAAACCTGATTGTATATGCATGGTCAGGGTGTGTAGGAAAATAGAGAGACTTTTAAGTAATTGACAGTGTAACTGTATCTAAGATATGATTAATAATTGTAGAAATGATAACTGGTGAATATGGTGAAACAGGGAGTGAGCAGTCTGTTATGAATGAGGGAGAGCTAAGATGCATATTAACATGCAGTAGTGTCAATCCCGAGTTGTCCACAGAGAGAAACAGTTTTATTTCACAGACAACTACTGAACAACTTTGTGAGGACTACAGCAATGGTAATGTATCTGATACATTGATATGATTCACTGTATTGTTTATCTATTAGTCCATGAGGCCATTATTTTCACAAAAAAATGTCCACATGTAGATGTATAGCAATTGGTTTTGTTTAAATGGTGACCCATATTAAAGGGTCCATGTTCTTGACATGTTAAAATAGTATTGGTATAGTTGATAGCTGTAGGTTCTTTAATGTGGTTTAATGTATGTGACCCTTTCTTTATTTAAAACCTTAAAAGTGAACTTTTTTTCTCAGTTGCTGTCCAACGTGGAAACCCCATCTCATTTTATCTTCATTTCTTCCACAATGTCTCTCTATCATCTTAAAATGCAATCCAAATCTAACCAAAGCTGTGGACAAAGATAAATTCCAAACGCAATGGAGGAAGTTACCAAATCAATGACCAGTGAACTGCTTGCACAGTTAATGATATACATTAATACTGAAGTGCACGCCAATGAAAACTATAAAATCTAGATTATATGCCTTTGAAAGTTTGGGCAATGAGAAAGAATCCAAAAAATAAATTGATAAGTTTATCAACGAACAGAAAGCTGAATGTTTTCTAGAAATCGAAAATTTCACTAAATCTTCTTCAAGAAACAATCAAAATAAGTGGACTTTAGAAAAGATCCCTCACTGCTCAAGTGCTGAGACTAGGACAAAATTTTCTGCTATCCAAAGAGAGGGAAGTGGTGTCTTTTCCATATGTGTGTGAAATTTTCGAAAGGGACATTATAAACAACATACAAACAAACAGCAGCAATCAATCAATCTGAATTAAAGAAAGGATGTCGTTTCAGCGCACATTGGCAGTGTTTGCATCCGCAATCTATGACGACACTATGACGAAATAAAAACGGAATCAGGAGATCATTAACGACTTCACCAGCGTTAACTCCTGGAAAATACGCCTTCTCATTCGATTCTGGCGCAGGATCAAGTCGTAAACAGAGCCAAAGGATGAAAGGACTGTGTGCCAACCAAGTCAAGCAGTTCTCATCTTTCTACCATGTTTTATTTAAAGTCTTTATTTGTCTTATCGATCAATTTCCTTGTATATCAATTTTAACATAACTCGGACAACTCCTCAATTGATATGTTTTCATTATATGTCCACAAAAAACATTGCACAGAACATAGAAAATATAATGTAATTTTATGTAATTTTACGCTTTATAAATTAATAAAACCGTAGTCCCGTGTCGTATATATGTAATTTTACGCTTTATAAATTAATAAAACCTAAGAAAATATATGTAATTTTACGCTTTATAAATTAATGAAACCGACGTCCCGTGTCGTATTAGGTACTGGCAAGAAAAAGACCTCGTCTACTCAATGGCGTAAGTGCTATTAGTTGATCAAAGCACCTCTGCTTGATAGTATTTTCAGAATTGTGGTGTACAATTTTTTCTCGCGTATTTTCACAATTAAAATGGAATGTAAATTCACAAAACAAAATTGCATTTCAAAAATTCATTGTTTCCTTAACTTTCACAACAATCAATCTGCTTATTTGTAGTTTAAGCATTCGGTTCAAAATTTCAGAGGGAGAACTAACTAACTTATAGCATAAGCCTTTTAGCTATGATTGTGCCAACTTGAAACAATGATTGAGAGTTCCTTTGCCGAAGAAAAAAACAGTATTTGATAAAAATGTGAGTGTGCCTTCAGTTCATTTTCTTTGATCATGATGAGAAGGATGTGGTTACTTGTTCAATTGAATACTGTTTGAAAAATCTAATATAACCTTGATTTCATTCTGAAATAAATCAGCTTCAAATGAAGGTTAGAAGTTCATTCTTCGAGAAAGTAAAGTCGCCCGCGTGGCGCAGTGGATAGATCGTCTGCTCTAGCGTCGCTGAGTAAGGAGCTGATTTTAACGTCGCAAGTTCGAATCGTGGGACATGGACACCGGTCCTTTGGATGAGACCGTATTAACCAAGGTCCTGTGTCGCAGTAGGTGCTCGCACGAAGGAAAGATCCCTCACTGCTCAAGGGCCTTTAATGACGAGGAACTTGATACAGTATACGCAAAGCAAACCCTTGATGCTCCTCAAGTCATGTTCAGCTCTTTAATAAATCGACGTAGATAAACTGCAAAGGAAATTTCCAAACTCTTTCCAGGTGAACGTTCCCTAGATAAAGGAAGTCCATAAATACGCCACAGGTCCTGCCTAATTATAAATTTAATTAAGTTGACAAGGTTGTTTCTCCGATTTTCTTGTGTCCTTCTTGGACATGAGACTTGATACATTTTGTGACGTCAGAATTGAATGATAACTTTTGTGACGTCAAAAATGAATTAAAAGAATTTGACGAGCAGTAACGAAGCATTTGAAACCTGTCATGATTCTGCAAGTCTCTTCAAATAAATCGTTATAATATATTAGTTTTCTGACCGATTCCCACAAGTATTTTATTCTGCATTTCACAGCGTAAGATTCTAAATTTGATGACTATTTTCCGTAAGGTGGTTTTAATTCTGTCGATTATCATTTCTTTTGAAAAGGTTAATAATTGTAATATGTGAAAAACATCTTGTGTAATATTGTATAAGGGTAACTCAGATTTGTGTTGTACGCCTTTATTATATAGAGCCTTAACAACGACAGCCTACGTTCGGTATACACGCTTCCCCTTTGGTGCAACACTCTATCTTTCCTGGCAGGTACTCGCACTTGGTGGTACCAATCTTACAACCGCCTAATTATAAATTTAATTAAGTTGACAAGGTTATTTCTCCGATTTGATACATTTTGTGACGTCAGAATTGAATGATAACTTTTGTGACGTCAAAAATGAATTTAAAGAATTTGACGAGCAGTAACGAAGCATTTGAAACCTGTCATGATTCTGCAAGTCTCTTCAAATAAATCGTTATAATATATTAGTTTTCTTACCGATTCCCACAAGTATTTTATTCTGCATTTCACAGCGTAAGATTCTAAATTTGATGACTATTTTCCGTAAGGTGGTTTTAATTCTGTCGATTATCATTTCTTTTGAAAAGGTTAATAATTGTAATATGTGAAAAACATCTTGTGTAATATTGTATAAGGGTAACTCAGATTTGTGTTGTACGCCTTTATTATATAGCGCCTTAACAACGACAGCCTACGTTCGGTATACACGCTTCCCCTTTGGTGCAACACTCTATCTTTCCTGGCAGGTACTCGCACTTGGTGGTACCAATCTTACAACCAGAGGAACTAACGGAGTGGTTAGAAGAGCTATACTGAAAAAGAAACTTTTATATTCGGGATCAAATGTATCCAGTAATTTGAATAATAAAATTCCTTTACATAAATTTTCATATTTGCTAAAATGTATTTTTCCACTATAGAATATTTGGTCATATCTCATTATTGATAATTTGTTCATTTTCGGATATGCCTTATTAAGTGGCTTTAAAAAAGGATATTGTTTGAATTTTAAAAAATACCCTTTTTAGAAGTGGATCTATAACTTTCTTCCACTCCTCTAGACCCCAAGATGCATCAGCCTGCACTATTACGTCATTGATCGTAAACATCGGGGTTCCGGATATTCCACCTATAATGAGATGCAAATGAAAATCAAACTATTCTAAATACAACATTTTACTTCGACAAAAATGCTTTATAATTTTAAAGTGAACTTTATTTTTTGCATAAATAAAGCTTTATGGACTTAGCTTACTGATAAATTTTGTTTATTATATCTTATGCTTACGAGTGCATGTGTATTTCCATTCCACTCTTGTGGCTTCATCAATGTTAGGGTCTGCCATCTTTCCGATAAATGTCCCTTTCTGCATTCCTATCCCGGTCGCTATATCACTTAACATACTACATGAAGAAAATTTAATAATCCGCAAATGTTCACGCTAATCGACGATAAATAATGAACATCTCTACATTTATTCGTTATACCTTAAATATTTGTTGTACTAATACATGTAGTTTTATTTCGTCGTTTTAATTCATACTAAAATTCCACTATTGCAATTTTTGTAATAGAAAATACCTAAATTGGTTGATATATAAACCTGCTTAAATATTTTGTTTAGAAAAATAATATGTATTGTCAGGGGTGCTTTTTGGAGTGGTTGTTAAATTTACACAAAAGAAAATAATTTTATGGATCTGTAGAAAAATTCCATTTATAACAGCTTTATCCTAATAAATGAACCTCATTAGTAAACTCTATGTATCAAAATGTTTAAAATATTCATGAAATTCCGAGTTCAAAGTGTTTGACATCCTAGTTATTATTTTTTTTTTGTGCAGAAATGTACACATGACATTTAATTATGAATACTACCTGATCACCATGGTTTCTGACATAGACTTGCTACTCTGTTTGCTCCCGTAGTTTCAGCTGTTGTTCCACCAAAACTGCGTACTGCATTTGAGTCATGTCCTCAGGTTTTACCCTCTTGCGCTGACCAATATTCCCCACCTTTTTTGACCTATAATGCATGTTAAGAAAATTACTATTGATGCAGGATCGAACTTTAACATTCTTGTTAAAACTTGCTAACATACCGATGTGTGCAATCAAGAATTTCTGTTTAATCCTACTAGTATTATATATAAATATGTAATCACTTATTACATGTAATTAGTATATCTAGATCACTACACATATACGACACTCGGACAGGTAAGTGTAACCACTTCAATTGCAGAACTAAACATTGTAATACATAGACGTCGCGCACGATGTTGGTGTCAAAAAGTTAAAAGTTACTATTGCGGCGGCATTGCGCTATTTTCATAATTTTAAAACAATTCACTATATGAAAACTATATATCACTCGGTCGGTAATTGTAAACTAAATACATTTTAACAAAAATATTGATAAAAAAAATTCCATCTGTCAAAGATATTTATTTGACTATTCCGTCAATTACGTGAAAAACGCATGTAGATCGGTAACAGGAGCGTCGCACACGCAATTACAAAATGTTGATAAATTCCATAAAACAAACAATACAAACATAAAATTTTGCAGAAAAATTTAAAATATGATGTAAATGATGTAAATCTTTACAATTGTGATGTCATTCAATCCGTTTGCCCGGAACGCGTTGCTCAAAATCCAAGATAGAGGTGTAGATAAGCGTTAATCGACGGAATATTGGATATACATAAAAAGTCTTCTGTTTCTTAGAAAAATAATTACATGTGCTAGTTTTTTTTTTAAATCACATCTCAATAATCCTTTTTGTGTGTTAAGAACTATATTTTAGATTAGACTGATATTTTGGGTTGATATGTATGTTGGATTTCTGATAGTAAGCCGATTTATTGTGAGGATGTTGAATAAGATGGTGTGTCACAAAGTTTGGAGGTTCAATGTCACGAAGTTCTTAAGATCAGTAGTACGGCCAACTTTGTAACGTTGGGCAAAAAGTTAATGTTGAAAATTGTTTTAAATTCTACAAAATGTTTCCATGTTATTAAAGAAAAGATCTCTAGACAAAATTTTAACTTGCGATGTTTTGAATTTTATAATAATTGCCATGTAATATATATGTACTACATGTAGCTGTATGTCACAATTGAATTTGACGGCAAAAACGTCACATTTAAATGCCTAACTCCAGAAATTACCTTGATTTTAAGAATTCATTTCACTAATTTGACACCAAACGACATTTAATTCAAAATGTGCAAAATCAAAACTTTATTTAGATATGAAAATGAATTGATTCTATGAAGAAGTGTTTGTTTTAGAGGCTTTTTACAATGTCAACATAAATGTCACACATTGTCCAAAAGTAATAAATCTAACTATAATTGTATAAATGTGGTAACATTAATCATATGTATAGTCATTCAAAAAAGAATAATTGAAAATTAGAAGATTTTCATGAAATGTGCATCTTTTCAAAAAGTTATTAGTATATTCCAAAATAATTTCAATGGAATAGTGACAAAATCCTAATAAAATATAAAAGTCAACATAAATGTCACAAACGAAAAAAAATTGGCGTTTTGACGTTATTACGTTCAATGCATAAAATGAAGCCTAAAGCGTCAAAAGATATTTTTTCCCCAAAAAACTTACTCTTATTGCTGATGAGCCTGATATGGATAAAAGAAAAATGTACCAATAATGATTAATTTTAAGAATAACTTTATGTTTTGAAAGTTGCATTTATAAATAAAAGTAAAGCATGTGCAGTGTTACTGTACAACACTGTATAAGTATATAGCTATATATTCTTGTCAGAATATGTACAAAAGTACCATTCAGAGTATGAATTAGGACACGAGAAAAAAATCAATCACACAATCCAAAATTTATGTAAGAATATGATTTCAAATTTGAATGACCTGACAGTAAAGAGTGTCAACTCTATTTGATGCTGTTATAAACTGTTCGATTCTACATGGCGAGTGTACATTGAATAGTCCAATATTGAATAAGGGTTAGGGGTTGTCGGAGGTTGTGATTTAGATTAAGTATCATATTTTCACTATAATTAGTTCTTTTTGTCATTTACCCGGTAGCATCGTATGAAATGTATTTTAATATATTTTAAACAAAAAATAGGTGTATAAATTTACATATGAATTGCCGACATTTGGAAACGGGGTAAGCCGAGGTCGGCTATATTACCTTATTTCTTTGAATTAAAAATATTTGTTTTTCATTAATATATTTGATTAAAAGCAATGGGTCCTTCCCTTTTCATAATTTATTTAATGATGTTTCATTTTTTCTTATCTTTTTTTAAATGCCTTTAAACTCATTTAAACCAACCAAAATAGTACCAAGTAACAATTTATTTAAACAAAATCTAGTTTAGGGATAGGATAACGCCTCTATACAATCCCCTCAATCTGATTAAATCTGACGCCGCCGTCATCTGAATTCTTCAACACCACCCTCAATTAATTATTTAAATCTGAATTTTGATGAAAGCATATATACGAAACGTTCTTTGCTTCCGTTTATACGTATGAAAAGGGCATACAATCCCATAAAGCAGGCATATAGGCGTCGGAAACATATTGAAAGGGGGGGGCTGGTAGCCTATGGCAGGTAAACTCCATGAGTATCCAAAGTAGGAAACCTTCGATCATTGATCTGTGAGCTAGGCACGTAGGTTGCAACGCGTATAAAAAGGGGGTGGAGAAGAGAAACATGAAATATTTTTGGAATAAATACAACTGAAACCTCTAAACTGCTCTTCATCGAAAATTCTTTTCACGGTGAACAAAAAGTGAGGGAGAGAGATTGGTCTATTATTAAGTTCGATTGCTCTTCTTTTTGAAAACTGAATTATTTGAAATATTTAGATCTACTGTAAGAGAAAAGTACTCAGTATGTAAGGGTCTATGTGATAGCTAAAGATGGGATGGGAATAGGGACTTTGAACGAAAAAATTAATTCAGTGCTAAATTAGCAACATAGTTACAATCGTACAACTAACTGAAAACAAAGGACAGGTTCGAGGGCCTACTGATATAATATAGAATGGTTTAGAATTTATCTCAATTAAATAAAAAGCATATCAATTTAAAATGCGATATCGACGAACAAGTTTTGTTATTTTTACATAGCCTTTTATTTAATGAGACGAATCATGCTTACATTTTCCACCCGCAACATGCATGTAAAAGGGCAAAGAGAGTTTAGACCTAAAATATCAGCATCAAAGTACGGTCACGTATATATAATATATATTTCCCTTTTGGATTTTTCTGAAACTAAGAGCCCTTGTCTCGCCATCTTCGCTAGCCAAGGGTTTCTGATACGCTACTCTCCTATGAGGAGAGTAGCGTATCAGAAACCCTTGGCTAGCGAAGATGTTTTCTCGCAGATTGAAACAGTCACATCTTAATATCATTTTTTATAGACTATATGAGGAGAAACATTAGTAAATACAGTTGATACTTTGTCAGACATGATGATACCCGACCAGAAGAGAATTTAATTTAATCCCGGGATCAATTAAGATTAACTCATAAAATGATATCAAATTAAGCCAAATTTATAAAATCATGAAAACTATTTTGCCTTTACTCGAGACCCATCTAACAAATATTGAAAAAATAACATAACAGAATAATTTATTTGCTGTATTATATATCTACATTGAACTGATTATGAGAGTTTAATTACATGTGTTTTCAATGAATTGCACTTCATATAATTGGCGGTATTACTTATTTTTTCTTTATAACGTCAAATTACTTTTCTAGAACTTCACGCAAAATAACGTCATTTTGACGTTACCCAAACTAACACCAACACCGTGCGCAACGTCTTTGTATTTTTGCGTCGCTCTATTATGACGTCACAATAAAAAGGCTTTCAATCTCGTTAATGCTCGTTTTACTGCTTCAAACATCAGTGCATTAACCAATCAAAGAGTGTTTTACAAAACAATTGCATTAGAATAATGCATTAAAAGCACTTGTGTTATGTTCCATTTCTTCGGATTTAGATATCTGTTCATGTAAAATAAGAGACGACCTTGTACAACTGTTTTCATTATATAAATAGATTGTGGAAAAGCCAAAATGAACACCTGCTGAATGGGGAAAATTTCAGTTGAAATTCAAAAAAACATTGGTCATGATTGATGGGAACCCTTCAAATT
Organism: Saccostrea glomerata; assembly: GCA_003671525.1. Taxonomy (NCBI): domain Eukaryota; kingdom Metazoa; phylum Mollusca; class Bivalvia; order Ostreida; family Ostreidae; genus Saccostrea; species Saccostrea glomerata. Next base: position 112,079 of record PRKT01000536.1, on the reverse strand, counting down.
TCGTCGGCCGCGTAGCACAGTGGTAAGAGTGTTTGCTCAAGAGTCGCGAAGTAAGGAGTTGATCCTTACGGTTCGAATCCCACTGTGGGACATGGAGACCAGTCCTTCGGATGAGACCGTATGAACCGAGGTCCCGTGTCGCATTGCGTGCTGGAATGAAAAAGATCCAGCCTTGCTAAATGATCATGAGTGCAGAGTAGAGTTCAATTTTTTTTTTCACCGGCAAGTGGTGGCGTCTTTATATAAGGAAAAATTCTCGAGATGGACGTTAAACAACATACAATCAATCTTTCAACTTCAATCTTTTATTTGAAGGGGAAAAATATTACATTTCATTTTTGCTGATACAAAAAGAGACATGAATATGGACAAAAAAACCGACATCATCTCACCATTGCGACAAGAAACGAATTCCTGTGGTACGGAAGGGGGAACATGTGCATCCGGAGTGTTAACACTTCCGGTCCATAATGCTCAGCCAACTGTGTAAGAGTAGGGAACGCCATCTGACTATCAGGACACACGGGTCCCATAAAAGCATCTACATTGATCGGAGTCAAACCCTTTACGTCTCCATACACGTATCCAAGCTTGTGGTTTGGGATGGGAACCTGTCCATCTGTGACGTGAAAGAATAAAGCGAAGAAAAAACACCTCTTCAACGCTGCCATTGTTAACTTGTTTCCTATCTATTTCTTGTGAACTCATTTGACCTATTTTTTGAAAAGATAAGCACTAGTTATTGTGTCATATCGGAACAAATCAAACTTATTATCTTCAGATAACGACAAAGTGACATTTGTTACGATATTGGTGTACAACGTTAAGTAGCATAAAATGGTACAGCGATATAATTCCATTATGTGAGTTTAAAACTATGGATTTTCAATAGAGGTGATGCATGTTGGAAATAAACATTAGAAGCGCGCTTCTAAACAAAGAGATAGGTAAGGGGACTGCGGGTTGTCCATGCCAGGCGTCTAAGTAAAAAATTTCATCATGTAAGTCAACCTCTGAACCAAAATACCGGTACGTGCTGTCTGTGACGTAAATTTCTCATGAAATGTCACTCCGTTGTGTAAAATTAAAATCGTTATAAAACATAGCATCACAACCGGGGGAGAGGAGCACTTTTGTTGTAAGATAAACATTAGGTAGGCAATGAAAATTAGGGTCTACCCTTTACTGGTTTAGCTCACCTCTTTAAATACCCCCTCCCTTTGTTCTCAATTTCCTTACAACTCAAAAGTTACCGATTCTGATGTTTGTAAAGTAAAAGACATTGTAGACACAGAAAGGCATTTTTTACCTACAGATAACAGAGATAAGTACTATGACATTTAACATCTACATACGATTTTACGTATTTCGACAATTTTAGCCCAGATCAATTAACTGACTTTCAAGGTTGTGATATACAACGTTTATATAACTTTATACAAAATTATTAATAAAATCATGTAATTGTATAATTAATAAAAGCCGGACAGAAGAATTGACATTCTTTAAATTGTCATGAAATTTATTGATTAACGTACAAATCTATTTTAATTTAACTTGTACCAGAGTAATCGTTAAAAGTAAAGTTGCAAGTTTCACACGTCGCAGGATGTCAATTTTATTGTTTAAATAACCAACAGGAGCAGTTAATATTGGTATTAATAAAGATTTTACGGTGTATACTCCTTCAGAATAATTAGATGCCTAGGAGTAAGTTTCTTATGATGACCTGTTCTTAAATGACAAATCACGAAACCACAAGTCAAAGTAGAACGAGCTACTTAGAATATTGGAATGAAGCTCATTATTAAGTTGTACGAAAAAAATAAGTATTTTGCATTTTCATCAACAAATGATGAGGAGAGTGGTGTACTAAAACGCCTAACAATGTTTATGGTGGACAACAAATTGAATTTTCCTGTGAGCATTAAGCTTTACTGAAATAAATCTAGAAAAATGGGGTTGATGGAGTCCACTAGAGTTTGTTCAGCTGTTGAGATATAGGGGAGGGGGTATCCGGAAAGGTCTCAATGAATACGCAGATATACCAGTATTTATTATGTGTACGTGCTAGCTTTGCTAAATTGAATCAGATTTATTTTTAGACCGTGCTGTATTTTAGATACAGAATAGTTGGCAAATACAATACAGTATACAAGGCTAATACAGAACGGAAAGTAGCTCCGCCCACCACAGTCCCGTTCTGTACTGCTAATACAGAACAGTAAACTTCAAAGAAAAACACCGCTATCGTGTCACAACATGATTTATTGGCTATTGTACTAAATGGTAGATAATCCCTGTACAAATTCGTAAAAGAGAATATCAAGTAAAACAAGTGGTGAGATGACAAACTTTTAATGTAACGCCACAGTTGAAACTTTGATTAACATGATGACAAAATGACCGTAAAAAGTGGGGGTGGTATAGGGCTTTTTTAAAATAATTCTTTTCTTCATACTTTTGACCCCCTGAATTGTGTCAGATAAAATTCTATCTTCCACAGATTTGACAAATACTTCTTGTTTTCGATGAAAGAACTTTTCTCATCAATTAGCATGCGAATAAAACTGCATATACTTATAATACACATAAATTGGAAAAATTTAGATCAGAAGATTAGGCTCGTGTAAATATACCATCCCCATGTATAAATCAACAGTTATAATATTAAGTATCACGCTTCAGGGAGCATACACTGCAACAGGGAAAATCAATAATTCTTTTTTTGAATTTTTTAAAAATTCATTTATTTAAGCAGATTTAAGCAGAAGGGACAATAATTAAGCAGAATGTACTATGATTTGAAAATAATGGTTAAATAAGAAAGTGATTCGAGGGATCAGTCAGTTGTTTATTTCTTCGTAACACCGTGATCAGACAAAGTGATTCCTATAAAACAGGTGTTAACAAATTAAATAATTGGTAAATAAATTAAATAAATAAATTATAATTATTAAAATATCAATCTTTTTTATTTATCTATTTTTGAAATTGACAAAACATCAAATTAATCAATTATTAATATCCAGAACAATTTGATTTTTTTTGGTTTTATTTCATATAAACATTTTTATCTTAAAATATGTTACAAAGTATTTTTTAAGCATATTAAAAGGACTTTTAATTCTTTTATGTTCATGATGGATATCAAAATAATCGTCTCCTTATGCACAATCTGAATTCGTCAATTGCAATTTTCATACTTTTACTTTCTTTTGCTTGAAAAAAAAAAATGGATTTCAAAAAGCTTACACGATTATGAAAGAACTTCAAAGCCATTGATTGTTTACCAGTGACTCGGGGTACATGTACACAGTCATGACACCTATTGTCTTTCACTGACCGCTATACCTTGTTTATTTTGTGGCAGAGCGACCGTGTTCATTCTGCAGCTGTTTGAAATAACATTTTCTCTTTGTATGAGAACCGATTGTTGTCAATCAAAACAAAATAAAAGTATCAAAAAAGCTATTGACAGATTAAGATTATGCATAATGAGACGATTATTTTGATATCCATCTTGAAAGTAAAATAATAATTGGTAGTTTTTATATGCTTCAAAAATACTTTGACACATATTTTATTATAAAATGGTTTATAAAGAATTGACAAAATAAGTCCATTTATCGGGAACATAATTAATTTATTTGTTATCGACAATTTCAAAATAAAAAGAAATAAATAGATTGATTTTGTTTCAAATAAATAATTAATAACATGCAATTATTTAGTTTTATTTATTTATTTACTAACCATTAAAAAATCAGTTACCGGTATTTAATTAATTTTAAAAACTAGAATTTTCCCAAATGCACCCTTGCTGTATTTTTTTTTTTTTTCAAAAAAGGTACAAAGTCACTTCAAGTATAATGTGGATTAAACAGGTGTTAGAAAAATAAATAAATGGTAAATAAAATAAAAAAATTAAAAAATAAATAATCATTATTAAAATATCAATTTTTTCATTTATTTATTTTTGAAATGACACAAGACAATTATAATTAATCAATTATTAATATCCCGAACAATTTGATTTTTGTTAAGTTTGATTTAAACCTTTTATCTTTAAATATGCTACAAAGTATTTTTTAATCATATCTAAATGACTTTCAATTATTTTTCGTACATGATGGATATCAAAATAACCGTCTCATTATGCACAATCTTAATTTTTCAATTTTCATACTTTTATTTTATTTTGATTGAAAAAAATTGATTTCAAATACCTAACACAATTATGAAAGAACTTCAAAGCCATTCACAGTTTACCAGTGAATTGGGGTACTCGGTCATGACACCTATTGTCTTTCACTGACTGCTATACCTTGTTTATTTTGTGGCAGAGCGACCGTGTCCACTCTTCAGCTGTTTGAAATAACATTTTCTATTTTACGAGAACAGATTTTGGACAGACAAAATAAAATAAAAGTATCAAAAAGCTATTGACGGGTTATGATTGTGCATAATGAGACGATTATTTTGATATCCATCATGGGAGTTAAAATAATAAAAATTGCTTAGATATGCTTCAAAAATACTTTGAGACACATTTTATCGTCAAACGGTTGATAAAAAATAAACCAAATTTTGGCTACATAATAAATTAATTTGTTTCTATCAAATTTGAAAATAAAAAGAAATAGATAGATTGATTTTTTACGATGATTAATAACATACAATTATATAGTTTATTTTTTTAAATCAACCAATTTTAAATACTAGAATTTTCTAAAATGCAGAATATTACCCCTGGTGTGTTTTTTTTTTCTTCGAGTATTTTATGTTTTAAACAGGTTTTAGAATAAATAAATAAATAAATTGATTCAATTTATTATCAAAATATAATTAAATGATTAATAAAAAATAGATCAAAATTTTTTAAAGCAATGATTTATTTATTTTTCAGAGTTATAACGGAACTCAATTAGTCTCTTAACAAATAAAAATACTACTTTGTGCTTGAAATATTGTTAAAAAATTTCTCAGGTAAGTAACTCTGTGTACTACTTTGATAATCCCCCATCTTAGGTAACCGTACAGTGCTCTGGGAGTGTATATCCTTCTTATTTTTGCTTTAAAAAAATATACAGGGGCGTACTGGGGCATATACTGTGGCATACTGTAGATGTCTGTAGGAAACAGTAGCCATACAGTGACATACTGTAGGCGTATCGGGGCCTACTGTAGGTAACTGTAGCATGCTGTGGATACATACAGTGGCATACAGAGATTTACTGTATATACAGAGCTAGCATACCGTACCATACTGTAGGTTTACCGTAGCTTACTGTGAAAATGCTGTAGGATACAGAGAAAGACAGTGGATTTTCATACGGACAGGGGTTTTAAAAGCCAGTAGTGGGACTTAAAGGGTGTGTTTCATCTTGTGCTTTTTCAATTAAAACTAGTGATGGATAGGCTGATTTTCTCTCAACAAAATGTTGATTATGGGCCCATTGCTACAAATTTGTGGAAAGATAATTTTAAAATGTTCTAATTGACACAAATCATGAGACAGAAGGATGATAAAATTTTTGCAGAGTTGCTAAACAGGCTGAGAGAAGGTTTCCATGCAGATGAGGATATTGAAACATTGAAAAAAAACATGACAGGGGAAATGCCAGAGTACAAAAGTATACCTCATTTGTTTACAACTAGTAAAGAAGTGGGAATATTCAATTGTACTGTATTTAATGCTGCAGAAAAACATTGAAAGATTATTGTTGAAGCTATAGATTGGGTTATAGGTTCAACAAATCCTGATTTGCAATCAAAAATTTTAATGCGAGTGCCAGATGACAGCTCAAAAACCATGGGGTAAGCTAGCAAGTTAAAGTTAGTTTTGGTGTTCCTGCTGAAATTACAAATAATGTGAGTGTTCAGGATGGTCTAACAAATGGATCCCCCTGCATTATAAAACATTTTGAATATCTTATGGAAGGATCTCACAGAGTCAGTTTAATAAGGGTTGAATTTGAAGAAGAGCGCATTAGACAGAAAATGCGAACTGAATATGCAATATTTTATCATTCAGGTATTGAAAAAAGTTGGGACTCCTATTTTAGAAATAACTAGAATGCTGAAGGTACAGCTCAATGGAACCTATCAAGTGAAAAGGAGACAATTTCCTTTGCAACTCGATGGAATGCGCACCACCTCCACAACATCTGGAGGTCGCAAAAAAGAAAGTGTTACCATAGCAGTAGCAGACATGGACTCGGTACTAAAAGTCATCCTCTATGACATCGACAAGTTACCCAGTAAGAAAGTTTCAGACACTGTGATGCTGACAAACTATGTCTTCAAGGTGGATCCTGAATTAACAAAGGTCAGCAAGATCATGAGAACATCGAATATGGATGTACCACAAAACATCATTGATATAGCCAAAAGGATTAGCAATCCTCCACCTGTTGAAACCATCAGCGTTAAAAATGCCAAAACATCTCCAATGAAAACCCTGCTAAGTGTTACAGGGAGAGTTACTTCAGTAAGTTTCCATAATTTATTTAATTTTTTATTTCAAATGAAATAGCTAATTATTTTCAGAAATTAAGGTAAAATAAATCAAATTACATGTATCATATTTGATAATGTAGACATTAAAGCTGAACATGATTCATAAAGGAATGTGTACACCAATCTTGTTTGGAGAATTGCTATACCTGCAGACCCCTATATAAAGGGTAGTACTTTGTCATAATTCAGTCAATAAATACATAATACTTTTTTATGCAGGCCTAGGAAAGTAAGATTTCAAAGTTGTACAGGTCAGTCATACAAAAAGCCCCGTCTTCCATGAAATTCTCCTACATTTTACACAATAACGTAATCATCTTTTGGGCATTGGATGTGTCATGTAAATGTGCAGTAAGGTTGAATTTTGATTTTGCCTAGGTGGTTAAATGGTGGTAAAAAATGATGTTTTTTAATGCAAAAAGCCCTGTCTTTTCTGAATTCCTCTTACTTTTTACACAGTAGCCTAAACATCTTTTGGGAGATGGTTGGAAATGTCATGTTGATGTGCAGAAAGGTTTCATTTTTAATTTTTATTTTGCCCCTGGGGTTAAATAAGATTTGAAAATTTAACGTTTTATATGCCAAAAGACCCTTTTTTCCTGAACATTATGATGTAATCATTTGTTAACCTTGGTAAACCAGAATAATTAATTTTTCAGAGGAGTCAATCTTAGAATGGTCCAATTTTTATGATATTTTTAACTAAAGAGGCTCTTCTCATAAAATTTTCTTTGAAAATTGTCACAATTAAAAGCTGATAAAATATTATAAACTTTCCTTATTTGACAATATACTATTACTATTTGATTGTCATTACTGTAAATGTCATGTGCCCCAGAAAATCTCGCGAGATGTAGACCTTTGTTGATTCACCCCCAAAATAGTGGTAGTAAGAAGTAAATGCCAGGTACTCGTGATATTACATATTAAAATAAAGATTTGCCAATATCTCTGTTAAATATTTAACTTTAATTTTTAAAAATGTGAAGCTCCACCATCCATCCGGACTGGCAGTGTCATGGCATATGACAAGAATGAATTTGGATTTTCCCTTATGATTCAACAAGGGGAAGACTTAAAGCATCTTGTTGTGCTTATGAACTTGGTCACCAAAGCTCTTCAGTGTGAACAAGATGCAGCTGAAAAAACTCTTGCAGGAAAAATTCCATTCAACTGCGAAATTGAAACACTGAATGGAAATGTAGAAGACTTTTTTACTGCTTCAATTTTCATGGATTACATGAAATGTACATATGTTTGATAAAAAAAACATTCACATTGCGTGCAGCTAGAACATTATTGTAGAACTTGTTTTTTTTTAATTATTATTATTATGCTTGGATTATCTATTATAATTCCTTAAAAACACCATGTGAAACTTTCCATGCATTTCAAGCCATTTTTATTTAAACATACAGAAATATGTACAATTATTTACTTAAAAAAAGAATTTTCAAACACATGAACATAAAGGTTCCCTCGTACATTATTGTTTATTAGGTCACCTGAGTCACTCATGTGACCTATTGCCATCCGTGTTTGTTCGTCGTCGTCCGTCGTTCGTCGTGTGTTAACATTTGAACATTTTCAGTTTCATCTCTGAAACCGCTAAACTAATTTCAACCAAATTTTGTATACAGCATCTGTAGGTGAAGGGGAACAAAAATTGTGAATTTCATGGTCCCTATCCCTCTGGGGCCTGAGAAGTGGGGCCAAAACCACTAAAATTAATGCAATCTTTAAAAATCTTCTTCTTTACTCCTGGACACCAAGCAGTCAAACTGTTTGCATGATTGTAATCAGCAATGATTCCTCTACCAAAATTGTGAAATTCATGGCCCTGGGGTCAGGGGTTTTAGTGCTAGGGATGGGCTAAATAAGTAAGTAGTCAAAATGCATTATTTCTTTGAAAATCTTCTTCTCTGCTCCTGGGTATAAAATAAACCAACTAAGTACATAGTTTTGATGAGCAAGAGTGCCTCTACCAAAATTGTGAATTTTATGGCCCCAGGGTCAGGGGTTCTGGTGTTAGGGCGGGGCTCTATTGATTATATAGTGAAAATACATGAATTCTTTGAAAATCTTCTTCTCTGCTCCTGTGTAACATATAGTTAATAGCTTGCTTTCTTAAATTATAGTTTTCTAGAAAGATTTTAATATTGTTGTTTTCGTTAGATATCAACTTGGAAATCCAAGCACATTTAATTGCTTTCGCTTTAGACTCTATATCCACAACTCCTATACCACCCTGCTCTATGTCTCCTATTAAAGTTTTTCGTTTTATTCTGTCTTTCTTATTCCAAATAAAGTTAAAGATAATTTTATTTATATTTTTCATGATGTCAGCACTAGGGCATGGCAAGAGTGAGAGGTTGTAAATTAATTTGGATATAGCAAGGTTGTTAATGATGCAAGTTTTTCCAAATATAGTCAATTTTCTTTTTTCCATGATTGAAAAAGTCTTTCGAGCTCTTTTATTCTGTTTCCCCAATTTTTCTGTATACATTTCTCTATATCATGACCTACGTGAATTCCTAAAACCTTAATACATTCTTTGTTGACCTTTATCCCATATATATTATGATCTGTATCCTTCAGATTGCCTAGTAACATGCATTCAGTTTTGCTAATATTAAGAGTTAACCCAGATATATTTCCAAAGTTATTTAAACATGTAATTGCTTGTTTAAATAATTCTTTATCGCGGAGTGCTAATGTAGCATCATCAGCATGTTGTATCATTTTAATATCAAAAAAAAAAGAACGCTGAGGTTTTACCTTCCTAAAGCATAATTTCATATAGCTTTAATATGATTTGCTATCAGGAGGGCGATTTTCCATTCATTTAAACTTTAAGGGGCCTGGACATACACTTTAGTTGCGTTGATTACAATCACATTTCTATTTGTTGATCCAAAACATAGCTTCAATTGAATGAATTTATCTAACATAGATATTCGATTCTTTATCGAATCACGTCAAACACCTGTGCCAGCTTTTTTGTATAAAAATAACAGGACACGAGTTGTTGTCATTGTTTGCATTTTACAGGGAGTGTTCAGTTTGTTTAGGATGCACACATCACTAGACAAGGCCTGAAAATTCTGTTGAGTTGGTTTTGCTTTCTCACAATAATTTCTAAGGTGTACTCTAAATTTTCCGGATCATGGCTTTCATATTTTTCCTTCATGCACAACAAAATATGTTCTTTTCTTAAATATTATAAAATTTACTTTGCGAAAGTGCAGGGATATGTGTCAATGAAATGTGTCTCGAACTAAGAAGTTTTTATAATTTTTAGATAAAAAAAGTTTCTGAACACGATTTCAATATATATCTGTGTGACCGTGTGAATTTTAAATGCTTTAGCAACATATGAATCATGTTATTATCTAGCTATTTGTTTGAAATTTCAAAATCTGCGTCCGAGCCCTTTTAACCTTTTACTGCTGTATCTATTCAATGCAAGCCTCCTCCCTTATTCACAATTTTTGTTAAGTATAGCTATGTTTTCCCCAAATAAATGTGTTTTTAAAAAAAAAAAGGTTCTTAAGCTTGTAATAGCTGAAAAAAAAGTTAAAATCCACTGTTTATACTGTGACATTAACGAAGCCAAAGAGATGACATTGAAGGCTTTCTGGAAAGCCAAATTTGTGTTCTTCTTGCTGCGGCATTTTCCCATTTTGATAAGATAATTTTGTGAAGTCTATTACTATACAGCGAAGTGAATATATATTTATAAGTTTAAAAGATGTACACCTATTTTTTACATTCATAGTTTTCCTAATTTGTTCTTTGTAATAAAGTAAACCCCAGGTATGGTAACTATCTGTTTATTTACACATAAGAAGTCCGTGCGTTTGTCCCGCCATCTGACGTCACCTTGTCAGTAGGTCGTACCACGGGACAGTCGCACAGATACTACACTCCCTCCCCCCCCCCGATTTCTTTGATAGGCGCAGGTCATCAATGGGGGGAGGGTCCGGCACCATCTCCCAACGATGGGGCGCTATTAACGCCCGCCCAGGAGCAGTAAAGGCCGGGGCAAGCCCCAGACAAGGCACACTCAGGAAAATTCCTGAGTAAAGGAGGTCCGGGATTGCTCCCAGTTGCAAGCAATGTCCGAAGTCCGGGATAATTCCCGGATAATGAGAATCCTGAACAATACTGGGGTGAGTCCAAGTCAGCTGACTCACTCACCATTCCTGCACTACTGCGAGGGTCACCCTCCTAGCCCCAGGCCATAATTGAGGCATCCCCATGGTGACAATGCCCCCAGTGATGGTTCCAGATGGAGGACGGGAGGGGGGCAGAGTCTTTCTCAGGACGGGGAATCTCTTCATTAAAGGAGGTCACCTCACTGTCTGTGTCCTCCTGGGATCCTCCTCAAGGCGGCGGACAGGAACGAGGGCTGCTGAAGGAGTGGGCTGGCGCCACACACATCGGTCTGAAGGTCCGCCGGGAACACCGGGGGGCAAGCTCATCCCAAAATTAGTGACCCTACGATTTCCGATCCTACGTCCAATAAAGGCTGTAAGGTATGCCCATCGGAGACGAGGAGACAGGCGCTGCAAAACGTGGCTATCCAGTGCAGCAGCATGGCGGGATGTAGTGGCCCGTCATAATGTACACGGCCGGGGGGGATTCCCCGACGTAATAGCATAAGGCATCCATGGCCTGGACTAGGTCTTGTGTGACGAGGCTATTTCTATCCGGAAAGACTGCCTTTCCCCGGATACCATCCGCCAGGTCTTGAACATACCCATCCTCGCCCAGGACCTGGTGGGCTTACCATCTGAGGGCCTTCATACGTAGGGCGGAGACCTCCGGGGTAGGGGGTACCCCGCGTCGAAATACGGTGGGAGGCGGTACCGCAACACATGGTTCCTTAACTTCCTCGTCATAGCCCCACACAGAAGGGGGCAGGGAGAGGGAGGATGCTCCCTCCTAGCTCCCCTATCTCTGCTCCTATGGGAAGTGGGTTGGGGTCTTGGAGGCCTTCTAGGGCCCGGTTGGATCCATGGGGCTCTCCGGAGGGTGGTGGCGATTGGGGCCAAGGGGTATCTCTAGAGTATGGCTGAAACACAGGTTCTGGACACTCCTAACATAATGAACATATTCATACTGATTCTGTTCCAAAGATACTGACCCATAAAGTTGGTCAAGTTATAGAGGGAAAACGCTGTCTTACGCCGGTTGACCCCGCAAAGGGGAATAACTTAATTTCTAAATGTGAAAGTCGTCTATTGCTTGACCCACATGGGCGTATTATGCATTAAAGAGTGCATATTAATAATGTAATACTTACTAAGCTATGCGCATCATTATTGATAGTTATGCCAGGGTTTACTCTTTGGCCCATATTATTATCTTTAAAAGCACAAAATAGCTAGGCTTGTAAAGAAGCAAATTAATTATAATCTCTTTATTTGAATGAAACATATGGAGATAACGATCAGGGTTCAAGATCAAGTCAATAAACAACGCATAAAAGAAGTATAGCAAACACGGGTCTCCAAAACATCAATTCTTCAATCATGTTGCGGACCATTAGGTTAATTCGAGTGCAGTCGAAGGTCCATACGATAGTTGTATATTTTGATATACAATGCTAAGTCCTTTTCTTGTTTGAGTTGGGAAAATCGCATAATTGCAATAGATAGTGTCGTTCGTTGATTTTTCAGTCTGTAAATCAGCCATTGAGATTCTGGATGAGATATATTACATTGACACTGGAATTTTAATGAAAACCAGCTTGGATAAATATTAGTTCTTATTGCATATTCAGACTCTTTTTCGAGGTAATTTCTTGTCGTTTTTGCATTGAATGATTCCGATGGATAGTTCAATTTCATCTTGTAGTTCAGGGCCAGTGTCAATACTGTCCTCGTTGAGCTAAAGCTAGAGCCAGGTCGTCATCCTCTTGCAGATAGACTGCTGCTTGATTACAAGGAATGTGTTCATCTTCCATTTTTGTTGTCTTGTTTTCAAACTTCTTGAATGACAATTTGTTGAGTCTTTGTATCTTATTTGTCCATAATGAACTTTTTAAAAAATATATTGGCTTATATCTCCGTCAAAAGCCAACCTTCTTAGGTCACCTGAGTCCCATTGCTATCCGTTTTCGTCCGTCGTCGGTTTATATTTTAACATTTTCAGCTTCTTCTCTGCCACTCAACTAATCTTGGCTTAAAACATCTTTGGGGGAAGGGGAACAAAAATGTGACTTTCATAGTCCCTGTCCCCTGGCCTGAGGGGTTGGGCCACAAATAATTAAAATTTAAGCAATCTTGAAAAATCTTCTTTACTCCTGAATATTAAGCAGTCAAACTGTTGGCATGAATGTAATAAGAATTGTGTCCTCTACAAAAGTTGTGATATTCATGGCCCCAGGGTCAGGGGTTCTGGTGTTGGGGCGGGGCTATAAAGATGATAGTGAAAATGCATGAAATTCATTGAATTCTTTGAAAATCTTCTCCGCTCCTGGGTATCAAACAAACTAACTTCAAAGTTATGATGAGGAAGGGTGCCTCTTCTAAATTTTTGAATTCCATAACCCGGAGTCAGGAATTTAGTTTTTAGGGCGGGGATATATTGATTATATAGTAAAAATGTATGAATTTTATGTAAATCTTCTTCTCTACTCCTGGGTATCAAACAAACTTAAGTCCATACATCGAACATAATTATGATGAGGAAGTGTGCCTTTTCTTAATTTGTGAATTTCACGACCCCGGGATCAGGGGATCTGGCTTTAAGGTGGGGGCTGTATAGAAGAATATAGATTATATAGTGAAAAATCAAACAAACAATACCCATATAACATGCATTGTTATGATGAGGAAGGTTGCCTTTTCGAAAATTGTGAATTTCATGGCCCTGAGTTCTGGTGTTAGAACAGGGCTCTCTTGATTACATAGTGGGGATTATTGCTGAACATAACTGATGTTAAAATGTTTTTGTTCCCCTTCTCTGCCTATGAGTATTTAGTAAACTAACAAAACATACTAAGTGTCGAGTTATGATGAGCACTACTGCATCTTCCAAAATTGTGAATTTGTTTGTTGCATGATGCTCAGGTGACCTGTAAGGCACATGGGCCTCTTGTTACACTTTTTTTTTGTTCTAACGGAAATAACACATTTCAGACTCACAGTGGAGACGTCTTTCATGACAAAGATTCCTGTGGAAATCATAAACCTCGTATATTTCACAAAGCTGAAACACTAGATTAGTGTCGACTCGAAGTGATTTGCGTTAAGTGGCTGATGAGAATCACTTTCTTTGAAAATGGCGTAGGAAATGCCTTCACGCGCACACGCAATATTGTGTTTGTTACTTAATTAAGTCTCAAACTTCTTGACTGCATCTGACACAAAGTCTGCCAATGCCTTTTCGGGTTTGGATTTGTTTTTTTTGTAGGAGGTAAATCCAATTTGTTATGCCCGGATCATAACCAACTTCCTCTTCGTCGGATTCAGACTCAGTTGTCATTGTTTAAAATTGTTCATAATTAAGGAATATCATCATTTAGAGTCTCCATTTTTCTGGATACTTGTTTCTTTAATGTCAATTTGTGCATTTTGGCGTTCTCATACAAATTTCAGACTGATGTATGATATATGGTGGATGTATATTGATTGGTTTTTGCATCGGCGAGATCAAATGACAGGAAATACGGATCGCAGACAAAGTCGGCGATTTTCAAGGAGTGGAGCCATTGAGATAAAGTCCCTTACATAAATATCAAGTGATTCTAAGTGATTTTCATCAGCCACGTACCTCACATCACTTGACTCGACACTAGTTCTTCGTCAGTATTATATATACGAGATCTATGATTTTGATATTTAATATATATTATAATGGAACTTTTTTCCAAACTCCTTTCCAAGAGGTCATTCCGTCGCATTTTATTTTTCTAGTGAACGATGAATTTGACATTTTCATTTATATGCAATGGAATGTTCTTGGCTATAGAACTTTCATCACAGCGCTGTAGTAACTCTTTATTCACTTCTTTTGTTTTAATACCTTTTGAAAGTCTTTTGTAAATAGGTATTAATGGATCACTGATAATAATCCTCAACTGAACCAAAGTCTGGAACTTGATATTTTACTTGAAAGAGACACTAATGGTAATCTAACAACCAAGTTTTATGATAAACGTGATGACTTTAACTTTTCTATCGTCAACTTCCCTTACTTATGCAGCAATATACCTTCATCACCTGCATACGGAGTATATATATCTCAATTGTTTCGATACGCAAGAGCATGCTCTACGTATGAACAATTTCTAAAACGAGGTAAATTATTGAAAAGCAAGTTGATGAAACTAGAATATCAGCAGTTTCGTTTAAAGTCATCATTTCGTAAGTTCTATGGTCGATACAATGACCTTGTCAGCAAACACAATTTATCACCGAGTCAAATGCTGACTGACTTTTTTTTCATACCAATTGTTAGTCCCTTATTTATACACTGAATTGACGACGGACTTTTTCCGTTACTTCCTGATCATGACAAGGAGCACACGGCAGGTGTGACCGGTCGGCAGGGGATGCTCACTCCCCCATGACACCTGATCCCACCTTTGATGGTTCGGGGTTCCGTGTTTGCTCTGCTCTCATTTTGTATTGTTTTATGGACTTCGAGATTGAATACTGTTCGTTATCCCCATATCCTTCTCTATGTCAGGACGAGAGTTGGAATCTGAATCGAAACAACTTTTCTTGGCGACTTTTCTGGAGAAGAACCTGAGATTTCAATTACTTCATCTCGAAAACAAATTTTCTTTTAAGGACTTTATTTATATTACGATTTGTTGCTCTCGACCAGGGCTGACAAATCTGATGATCTTGAACTGCTGAGATTGGTGTATGAAAAGCACATGTATTTCAGTTTCAGTACTTTCCCCTTGAAACCCATCATTTTCTTTTGACACATGTGAACCCGATATATAAAAGATATATACACACTGTATTATAAAGTTTTAGACAGAGTACCGTATAACAAGAACTTTCTGCGGTTGGAAATTTTTGCGATTTAATCCCTAAATGGTAGCAAATTAATTTTTGCGTTTCCCATATCTGCGGTTGCATTAACAACCAAAAATTATTTACGAAGTAGAGTATATGATTATCAAACTCTAAGATTTACATGTATAAGAACACTGTCATGATTACCTTTTGTGAATTCATTCAGGCACATTCAATTCAGTGTATAAATAATGAAATAACAATTAGTATGAAAAACGTCATTCAGCAAGAACTTTATCTATCTGAGTCATCAAATTGACCTTTTACTTTATAAGTTTTGCTTAAAATTGTATTGTCAATTGAATTTGAAACATATTTATAAAAATCTTCATTCAGTACCGTTTCCTGTAGAGGATCAGGTCGTATCCTCGTATTTCTTGCTCTGCAGACTCGCGGTACTTTCCGTTCAGGTTTGAGAAGTGACAGTTGTACACATGATCTACTTATCTTAACTTACAGAACAGTCACTGACCAGCAGGCCACTAAAATATCTTGTATGAATCACAGCGATGGGTCGACTCTTTTTGTTGTATATCCGTCTTTCCCACAGTTAGCACTATTCCTGTCGTTGTCCTGATCCTTTGTTCTAAATTTATACTAGTCCTGAGAAACTCGCACCTCTACATTAAGTCGGACTGGGATGAAGACAAAAATGTATTCTTGAATCGTTACTCATGTATCTGTATGTGCTTTCACTTATAATCCCAATGTACGACGTGGATACCGGTCTTAAAGACGAGACCGTATAATCCACAGGCAAGAAGTGCTGACATGAAAAAGATCCCTCAATACTCAATGACCCCGAGTGCGGAGTTTGCAGCTCTCCATTGTTAAATGGTTGCGTCTTTAAATAAGTTAAATATGAAGATGATTAACAGGGACGAAAAAATACAGATTTACATTTTTGAGTTGTAGTGTGAAATATATTTCAAGATAAAATTGTGTCGCCCTAATATGAAATTGATTGAGTCTCTAAGCAAATATTCATTACTGTTAGATATTTTAATTTAATCATTAATGTCAAGACATTTTTATTAGTCTTTGGGCAACATTGATAAAGTCGATTGATTTCTCTTTTGATCAAGACATGCAGGAAAATGATTCTTGCACTGCTTACCACACTCACTTGATAACATGCTATGTAAAGGAGAGCGTATGCTTTAATTTAAGAATATCCTACATTAGAAAAACTTGAGGCTTTGTTAATATTCAAATCGGCATCTAATTTTAAGTTATGTGCAAATCGTGTATACGTAATTCCCTGTCTGTTTTGAAAGCCATTGAACCACTTATTTAGATATATTAAGTGTACCAGTAAACATATAGCAATATTTGTGTTCGTACTTTGTGTGTGTCGTGATGTTGGTTAACAGAGATGGGGGGGGGGGGGGGGG
>PRKT01000536.1:78350-94375 GCA_003671525.1 Saccostrea glomerata | reverse complement strand
TATATCGGTTCCCAGCCCCAATATCCCACTCTGACAAATCTCACCACCACCCTATTGAAACTAAATCGAACAATCCACCCTAGATATTAACCATTCATTATCTACTATCAAATATACAATCAAATGACAGAAAACAGAGGAAATTTATTGAAAAATCAAGGACAGCTTCCATCGTAGAACTCAACCCATTATTCTATCTGACAGTAAGGGAAACTACCTACGAAACCATGCATCAACTGAAGTCTAGAAACATATTATCTGGAAATCAAAAAAGTGAAGAGAGAATAGAAGAAAGTACCAACTAGTTGAAAATAATGTAGCAAAGAACATACTAAACCATGGAAACAGCTGGATACATGTTTGGATAGAGACGTGCGGTCTCACAAGCAAAAAGTATATCAGTCTCTCAGGCAAAACGTATAACTACAGCTAAAATAAGGTAAATTTCACTAATATATTTCACTAATTAGTGAAATGATCTGTGTTTAGAACGGTCATCGTTTTTCGCCACAGTTTATCATTATCCTGATATTTAGTGGTAAATCCCATTCCAGTACAGAGCTTCAAATCTCTAGGGGCGAAAAAAGGCCTTGACAGCAGCGGGCTGGTGCAAGAGGCTTATAGTTGTATAAGAAAAACTAAAAGAAAAAAGCTCGCGATTTTCTTTCAACGAGAAGCATAGAGATATAGCGGAGCATATATTGCGATAAGTATATAAATATGAAACAGCTGTAACATAAAAGGTATTTTGTATTTTCGAAATAACAACTCTTAATAAAAGCATTTCCAGTGATTGAAGATTAGGTGGTGTTACATTCCGAGCAGATTTTGCTCTCTCTCTCTCTCTCTCTCTCATTCTTTCTTTTTTCCCCACAGAAAATAACGTCTCTTGTTCTGAATTCCGATAAAGCAAAATCTCTTGTTTTGAATTGCTTGTACTGTCAATTTCATTTTAAACATATTTATCAAATCTTCATTTAGTCCCGTTTCCTTTCATACATGTCCTAGAAAGGATGCGATGTCGATATCGACAATATTATGTCGATATTGTATCGATATCGATCCTGATGAGCTCTATTAATTTGATATTATTGGTACCATATAAGAGACTTTGTGCTATGTCGATATCGACAGTAAGGTTAACTTAATAATCAGAAAGTAAATATGGGATATGTTAAAAATAAAGATTTTGTATAAGGGTGCAGGCTTATAAAGTATTATGATTTAACGTTCATGATTCGACATCGATACGATATCGTCGATATCAACGATATCGATGGCAGGTACCATATTCGTGAAAAGTAATTAAACATAAATACATATACAAAGCATCAGTGACGGTAATTACAAAGGGCTGAGCAAACATGATTCGATATCGAAGCGACATCGTCGATATCGACACTACAGGGAAAGTTTTATAAAAGATAGTTTTCAAGCAACACATGTTAAAAATACAATACTAGTATAATACCATAATTCTTTGAACAATCATGATTCGATATCGCCACGATGTCGTGGATATTGACGGTTAGGAAGACTTCTTAAAACACAGTATTGTAAAAAAAAAAAAAAAAGCAAGGATTGAGAAATATTATAGTAAACTATAAAAAAGTAATGTGTCGATATCGTAACTACATCGTGTCTTGGACATTTTCCTTTGGATGTTCAGTTGTATCCTCGTATTTCTTGCACTGTACAAAACGGTCACTGCAGACTCGGTGTACTTTCCGTTAAGGTTTGAGTAGTGACAGTTGTACCACTTATCTGAGATTATCTACAGTCACTGGCAAATCGGCCACTTATTGTCTTGTACGAATCGGAGCGATGGATCTACTTCTTTTCTCTTTTTGGTCTAGGAAATTCTTTACTTTTGACAGTTAGCACTATTCCTGTCGTTATCCTGATCCTTTGTTGTGGATTTCATACCAGTCCTGCTCAACTCACAACTCTTCACAAAGTCGAACTGGGATGAAAACCTAGTGTATTCTTGAGTTTAAGCTCATATATCTAAATGTGCTTTCACTTAGAATTCCACCGTAGGACGTGGATATCGGTCTTGAGGATGAAACCGTAAAATCCATAAGCAGTAAGTGTTGGCACGAGAAAGATCCATCAATTCTCAATTACCCTGAGTTCGGAAGATGCAGCTCTCAACTGCCAATTGGTTGCGTCTCCATATGTGTATTAGTGAAATATAATATGTGCATATGTAAATTAGACATGGCATAAGATGGAATTTAAATTCTTTTTTTTTTGACTGACCCGTAAGTGAAAAAGTAAACGAATTCTGATTAAAAGTTTGAAAATTAATCTAATATTCCAAGTGGGGGAAAGAAATGAATAAAAACAAGAGGCCCACGGGCCTTATAGGTCACCTGAGTATCATGTAACCACTTTCCAGCGATTGTATTTGGTTCATGTTTTAATCCAAAAGCCATGACATTCACAAATTTTGAAGGAGGCACTATTGCTTATCGAAGGACAGATTTCAAAGCATTTTAATTTATTTTTAGTCGAAGTACCCCCCTGGTACCCCTGACCCAGCGGCCCTGAAATTATCTATTTTGAAAGAGGCCCCTTTCTTCATAATAAGGCCAGCATTTTTTTTATGTTCAGGTTTAGTTATGAACATGAGAATAATTTTTTTTAAAAATATGTGTTAGGTAAATGTGTAGACATTGTTCTAAAATTTACTTGATGCCTAAAATTATAATTCCTATCATAAAACAGACAGAGAGAATTGGGAGTTGGGTGAACATTTTTTCAATTAAGTGTAAAATAATTTTTATGGCTGATACAAATGATACTACATTAATAGTTTAATTTTTTTTTTAATTTCTTCAGGTTATTGTTTATTTCTTCTGAAATGGACTTAACTTCTCCCCAATATTCAAATCGGCATCTAATTTTAAGTTATGTACAAATCGTGTATACGTAATTCCCTGTCTGTTTTGAAAGCCATTGAACCACTTAGATATATTAAGTGTACCAGTAAACGTATAGCAATATTTGTGTTCGTACTTGTGTGTGTCCTGATATTGGTTAACAGAGATGGGGGGAGAGACCGCACGCATGTGCGAC
Organism: Saccostrea glomerata; assembly: GCA_003671525.1. Lineage (NCBI taxonomy): Eukaryota > Metazoa > Mollusca > Bivalvia > Ostreida > Ostreidae > Saccostrea > Saccostrea glomerata. The sequence continues at coordinate 91,294 of PRKT01000536.1, read as the reverse complement.
AGAAAAGACTGAACGTCTTGGCAGAGAAGACAGGAGAAAAATCAACGTAAATTCAATAAAATTGAACCATCAAGTGGAATTATCGAGTTAGGGATACGGTTTAAACCGCGATAGAAAATTATCCTTCGTAATGTAGGCGTTTAGGGTTGGTATATCGGTTCCCAGCCCCAATATCCCACTCTGACAAATCTCACCACCACCCTATTGAAACTAAATCGAACAATCCACCCTAGATATTAACCATTCATTATCTACTATCAAATATACAATCAAATGACAGAAAACAGAGGAAATTTATTGAAAAATCAAGGACAGCTTCCATCGTAGAACTCAACCCATTATTCTATCTGACAGTAAGGGAAACTACCTACGAAACCATGCATCAACTGAAGTCTAGAAACATATTATCTGGAAATCAAAAAAGTGAAGAGAGAATAGAAGAAAGTACCAACTAGTTGAAAATAATGTAGCAAAGAACATACTAAACCATGGAAACAGCTGGATACATGTTTGGATAGAGACGTGCGGTCTCACAAGCAAAAAGTATATCAGTCTCTCAGGCAAAACGTATAACTACAGCTAAAATAAGGTAAATTTCACTAATATATTTCACTAATTAGTGAAATGATCTGTGTTTAGAACGGTCATCGTTTTTCGCCACAGTTTATCATTATCCTGATATTTAGTGGTAAATCCCATTCCAGTACAGAGCTTCAAATCTCTAGGGGCGAAAAAAGGCCTTGACAGCAGCGGGCTGGTGCAAGAGGCTTATAGTTGTATAAGAAAAACTAAAAGAAAAAAGCTCGCGATTTTCTTTCAACGAGAAGCATAGAGATATAGCGGAGCATATATTGCGATAAGTATATAAATATGAAACAGCTGTAACATAAAAGGTATTTTGTATTTTCGAAATAACAACTCTTAATAAAAGCATTTCCAGTGATTGAAGATTAGGTGGTGTTACATTCCGAGCAGATTTTGCTCTCTCTCTCTCTCTCTCTCTCATTCTTTCTTTTTTCCCCACAGAAAATAACGTCTCTTGTTCTGAATTCCGATAAAGCAAAATCTCTTGTTTTGAATTGCTTGTACTGTCAATTTCATTTTAAACATATTTATCAAATCTTCATTTAGTCCCGTTTCCTTTCATACATGTCCTAGAAAGGATGCGATGTCGATATCGACAATATTATGTCGATATTGTATCGATATCGATCCTGATGAGCTCTATTAATTTGATATTATTGGTACCATATAAGAGACTTTGTGCTATGTCGATATCGACAGTAAGGTTAACTTAATAATCAGAAAGTAAATATGGGATATGTTAAAAATAAAGATTTTGTATAAGGGTGCAGGCTTATAAAGTATTATGATTTAACGTTCATGATTCGACATCGATACGATATCGTCGATATCAACGATATCGATGGCAGGTACCATATTCGTGAAAAGTAATTAAACATAAATACATATACAAAGCATCATTGACGGTAATTACAAAGGGCTGAGCAAACATGATTCGATATCGAAGCGACATCGCGAATTTAATGATGAAAAATATCTGGCTTGTTATAGAGCTCTTCGTATACCATTTGCCGACAATACAGCACATTTACAAGCAAATGTCATATTTAAAAATTGTTAATTATATCGATAACGTTCTATGAATGATTCAAATTATATCTGTCACTGGCAAATTAGTTTTTTTTTTATTTTTAAAGAAACTCAATAAAATTAATGCTCTGCGTATGAAATATATAATTATGTAAGCTAGTAGTTTAAGGGCCTTATCAGACACCTGCGTTATACATCAGTATGATCTTTAAATGTACATTCATGTGCATTATAATTACAGGACTAAAAGCGTAATTTTTGTAGCTTTGGGGAGAGTGGATAATAATATTATCTCTTTAGTGTAGATACAGAGTGTAAGCAACCTTATTTTGTATCGTAAGGTATTCGTTGTATAAAAAAGTATTTTGTACTTAATAAATAAATGGTCCAGAATGTTTAATCATGGCAGCATTTCAGAGGTGACATGAAATTAACAGACTACACCAAATGAATGTACGAAATTTAATTGTCCAATTAATTGCACTCTAAATTTTATATTGACGTCTATGGGCAGTATATGTCTAATTAGGATATTGTAAAAATTTGTGTGAATATCATACAAATCTCTTGGTAAAAATTTACAAAATTTAATTGTCCAATTAATTGCACTCTATATTTTATATTGACGTCTATTGTCAATGTCTAATTAAGATATTGTAAAAATTTATGTGAATATCATACAAATCTCTTGGTGAAAATTTGCATAAACTCAATTTTTACTAAAATATGAATTAAGATATTCTGAAAATTTATCAAGAATATATAACTGTTTTTTTCTGGTGCAAAAACAGACTTTTATTTCTTGATGCTTGTGTGAATTTGGTTAATTTCACTTTCATCTAGCAGTCTCTTTTAACTTTAAGTGTCATTCACAAGTCCTCGCAAAAATGTTTTTAAAAAAAGGCCCATGGGCCTTAGAGGTCACCTGAGCATGTTCATGTTTTAAACCAGACACCATGGCATTCAAAAGTTTGAAAAAAGAACCATTACTACTCATAATTAGATTTAACATATTTTTCACTATTATCAATAGAGCCCCACCCTAGCGCAAGAACCCTTGACTCAGGTGACCTAAAAAAAATTCATATACATATTACTGTAAACATGTAAAGAATCACATTTTTTTTAATAATTGAAAATTAAGGTAAATTGAGAGGGAATAAAAGGAACAGGATGTGACAACTATTAATTCTATCTTTACCAATATTTTTTTAAAATGCAAAATAATATTACAGGTTCAAAGCAAAGATAATTGCCAAGGAAGAGCAACGGTACAAGGTCAATTATATGAGGTACAGCAGCAGCTTCGACAAATGGGTGGAGCCTTGGGAAGCAAAACCGTACATATTTGTAAGTAATACTGTATTTGAGATTGTATTGTTTCCATTTTCACAGTAAGCTACGGTAAACCTACAGTATGGTACGGTATGCTAGCTCAGTATATACAGTAAATCTCTGTATGCCACTGTATGTATCCACAGCATGCTACAGTTACCTACAGTAGGCCCCGATACGCCTACGGTATGTCACTGTATGGCTTCTGTTTCCTACAGACATCTACGGTATGCCACAGTATATGCCCCAGTATGTCCCTGTACATGATTTTAAAGCAAAAATAAGAAGGATATACGCTCCCAGAGCACTGTACGGTTAGCTAAGATGGGGGATTATCAAAATAGTACACAGAGTTACTTACCTGAGAATTTTTTAACAATATTTCAAACACAAAGTAGTATTTTTTTTATTTGTAAGAGCTATGTTGAGTTCCGTTTCATAACTGAAAAATTAATAAATCATTGCTTTAAAAAAATTTGATCTATTTTTTTATTAATCATTTAATTATATTTTAATTAATAAATTAGATCAATTAATTTAATTATTTTTATTTTATTTATTTATTTATTTATTTTTTTTTTGGGGGGGGGCTTAAACCTGTTAAATACATAAAATACTTGGGGGTGACTTTGTACCTTTTGTGAAGAAAAAAAACACACCAGGGGTAATATTCTGCATTTTAGAGAATTCTAGTATTTAAAACTGGTTGATTTTAAAAAAAAATAACTGTATAATTGCATATTAATAATCATCGTAAAAAATCGATCTATTTCTTTTTATTTTCAAATTTGATCAAAACAAATTAATTTATTTGGTAGCCGAAAATTTGGTTTATTTCTTATCAACCGTTTGACGATAAAATGTGTCTCAAAGTAATTTTCAAGCATATCTAAACTATTTTTATTATTTTAACTCCCTTGATGGATATCAAAATAATCGTCTCATTAAGCACAATCTTAACCCGTCAAAAACTTTATTTTATACTTTTATTTTATTTTGACTGTCAAAAATCTGTTCTCGTTGAATAAAGAATGTTATTTCAAACAGCTGAAGAGTGGACACGGTCGCTCTGCCACAAAATAAACAAGGTATAGCAGTCAGTGAAAGACAATAGGTGTCATCATGACCGTGTACCCAAATTCACTGGTAAACTGTGAATGGCTTTGAAGTTCTTTCATAATTGTGTTAGGTATTTGAAATCTATTTTTTTCAATCAAAATAAAGTAAAAGTATGAAAATTGGAAAATATGGATTGTACATTATGAGACGGTCATTTTGATATCCATCATGTACGAAAAATAATTGAAAGTCGTTTTAATATGCTTAAAAAATACTTTGTAGCATATTTTGATATAAAAAGGTTAAAATTAAATAAAACCTAACAAAAATCAAATTGTTCGGGATATTAATAATTGATTAATCATGATTGTCTTGTGTCATTTCAAAAATAATATATAAATGAAAAAATTGGTATTTTAATAATGATTATTTATTTTTTTTTATTATTTATTTTATTTACCATTTATTCATTTTTCTAACACCTGTTTTATCCACATTATACTTGAAGTGACTTTGTACCTTTTTTTGAAAAAAAAAAAAACATACAGCAAGGATGCATTAGGAAATGTTCTAGTTTTTAAAATTAATTAGATACAGGTAATTTTTTTGTTAATGGTTAGTAAAAAAAATAAATAAAACTAAATAATTGCATGCAATTTATTATTTATTTGAAAAAAAAAAAATCAATCTATTTATTTCTTTTTATTTTGAAATTGTTGATAGAAACAAATTAATTTATTATGTTCCCGATAAATGGACTTATTTGGTCAATTCTTCATAAACCATTTTATAATAAAATATGTGTCAAAGTATTTTTGAAGCATATAAAAACTACCATTAATTATTTTACTTTCATGATGGGTATCAAAATAATCGTCTCATTATGCATAATCTTAATCTGTGAATAGCTTTCTTGAAACTTTTATTTTGCTTTGATTGACAAAAATCGGTTCTCATACAAAGAGAAAATGTGATTTCAAACAGCTTCTGAGTGAACACGCGGTCGCTCTGCCACAAAATAAACAATGTATTGTGGTCAGTGAAAGACAATAGGTGTCATGACTGTGTACATGGACCCCGAGTCAGTGGTAAACTATCAATGGCTTTGAAGGTCTTTCATAATCGTGTTAGGTTTTTGAAATCCATTTTCTTTCTCAATCAAAAGAAAGTTAAAGTATGAAAATTGCAATTGACGAATTCAGATTGTGCATAAGGAGACGATAATTTTGATATCCATCATGGACATAAAAGAATTGAAAGTCGTTTTAATATGCTTAAAAATTACTTTGTAGCATATTTTAAGATAAAATGTTTATATGAAATAAAACCAAAAAAAAAAAAAAAAATCAAATTGTTCTGGATTTTAATGATTGATTAATTTATTGTTTTGTCAATTTCATAAATAGAAAAATAAAAAAGATTTACATTTTAATAATAATTATTTATTTATTTAATTTATTTACAACTATTTAATTTGTTAACACCTGTTTTATAGGAATCACTTTGTCTGACCAAGGTGTTACGACGAAATAAACAACTGACTGATCACTCGGATCACTTTAAAATCATAGTACAGTCTGCTTAATTATTGTCCCTTCTGCTTAAATCTGCTGAAATAAATGAATTTTGAAACGAAAAAAAATCAAAAAAGAATTATTGGTTTTCACTGTAACAGTGTATGCTCCCTGAAGCGTGATACTTAAAATTATAACTGTTGATTTATATGGGGATGGTATCCTAACATGAGCCTAAATCTTTCAGAATCTTCTGATCTAAATTTTTCCAATTTATGTGTATTACAATTATATGCAGTTTTAATCGCATGCTAATTGATGAGAAAAGTACCTACATCGAAAACAAGAAGTATTTGTCAAATCTGTGGAAGATATATTTTTATCTGACACAATTCAGGGGGTCAAAAGTATGAAAAAAATATTTTTAAAAAATTTACTCTCTTATATGCTTTATTAAATATTTGAGACCAAATGTCAGTTCGGGTGTGTGTGTGTGTGTGGGGGGGGGGGGGATGCTGCTAAAGATTTTCAGCTGAGGAGACATTATCAACTACTCGAGTTTCTTGACGTGAAAAAAGGTAGATCATCAGAGTTTTCATTGAGGAGGCATGAAGTAGCTAATTTTTCAATAGCATTCTATATATCGGGAAAATTATTGGGGGCAACAGCACCCTATACCACCCCCACTTTTTACAGTCCTTTTTTCATCATGTTAATCAAAGTCTCAACGTGTGGCGTTACATTGAAAGTTTGTCTATTTTAATTGATATTCTCTTTTACGAATTGGTACCGGGATTATATACCATTAAGCATGTTTAGTACAATAGCCAAAAAGTCATGTTAATGGTTTGTATACAACTCACGAATTTTACATGTATTTAATTACTTATCAGACACCAAAGACAGCTTGATATGCAGTCGCGACAATTTTGTCATTAACTTACGAGAATAAATTATTTTACATCTTATCTTGGAATGAAGTTTAAAATGCGTTTATATAACAATTTTAAATGATTTTTTATTCCCTTGTATATAAATAATCCACTATATACGAGATTCTATACCTTCAGCATCTTTGGGGATCCTGACAAAACTGACTGCATAACATTCTCTAGTGTAGCGAATTTGGAGTATGTGGATCCCCTTTTTGGAGGTAGACAATGTTTTGCAGATTCAGTTAAGCCATTGCACTCAAAGCAAAAGCGATTTTTATATAAGCCCAACTTGTAGCTATTCACTTGCGGAAATTCCTCGCATTTCCTCTGCAGTTCTTTTGTATAATGAACACTCTCCAAACGGCAATGAGACTTTCGTAATTCGCTTATTGGCGGCTGTCGGCAAGTTTCACAAAGTTCCCTTCCTCGATCATAGTATTGCAGTGCTGTGTCCTCGCATGCCGTGACTACGTCCTGCTCCCCATGGTAAGAGCATTTTGTGATGCCAGTCAAACATTCATATGCACTTGATGTATCAAAAATAACATCGCACCTGCGGCTTCGAGCTTCTTTCATTATATTGGGCACACCATCAACGAAGTATAATAGTGGGATTTCTTTCGGACATTTTAGAGCAAAGGGCCATAGATTAGCAGTCGGAATGTTCCATTTGCGCTCTGTACACAAAAAACAGAAAATATTTTTGTAAGATTTTTCTTCGATTTCGATGGGAAAACTTACTTCACGTCTGCAAAGATGTTTCCGTGCAAAATCTTTCGATCGGTCTCTCCGATCTCGTGGGTTGAATTTCTCCACGATACAATCGTTGATAACAAGGTAACTTTTATCCTGACTTCCCGATGGTATACAGCTTACAGGCGTTTTTACAAACATCTCTAAACAGCAATACTCAGCTCTTCCAAACAAACATTGCGTGTTATTTTCACATGGACGAATGACCTGTAAATCATTGTTCAAGCCAGAATTTGTGCTAAGCCCAGGACAGTCTTTAGTGGACGCAGTGAATAACTCAGCTAGCCGTGTCATGTTTAAAGAAGCTGCAGTGACATGGTCCCTGAAAGTGTTGAGATCTACTTTCATAACAGCATCACTTATGTAATCTTCCGTCCACTCAAAATCACCCAGTTTAATTTTCTGGAAATGAATGTTGTACGCATTGATTTTATCAAAACTGAGAATCTCTCCAACATCCGCTTTTATATCAGCATAATACACGAAGTTAGCATTGCCTCGGGGCTTCTGAGAAACTCGCATATTACAAAGATAACAAAATACATTTTGATAAGGGTAAGTAAGTGGATAAATTCCTGAATTATTGCAGCGTTTCTCTAGTATGGTCAGTTCTGTCTTTGACATACCTAAATAGGAGGCAGACTGTGGATTACAAGAAGAAATAACCGAGAAATTTTCATTTTCCTCAAAAGGAACACACATGGCACAGAAAATATTTTTATAGCTTCTGTATTTCAAATTATACATTGACAAACATCCTTTCATTATGTCTGTATCATTAAAATTCAAGCTGCATTCTCTAACAAGATTATCCAGAGGTAATTTTTGATGATCAATACTTGAAGGTATGTAGGCCATCAGACAAGTTTTGAAATCTGATTGGACGATTTCAAGAACTTCTTCCCAGGACGGGACATAGAAGATTGATATATTACAGCTCTGGGTGAAAGCAATCTTCCAAAAATCGAGCTTGTTTTCACGTTCTCCGTGACACAAAGCACAATACTTGTTCCAGTAGACTAGCTTGCTAGTTAAAGAGGTACAGGGTGGTGCGAAAACACGTTCTAAGGGGGTCCTGGCTTTTTCGCATTTCCTGCGTTGGCTCAACGATGTAACAGATGGACATTTATCAATAAATTTCATCGTCATTTGTTGTTCTTTGTGGTATGGTTTCAAAAATAATACGGACCTGAGAGAAGAATAAACCCTGGTATATCTATCTGATTGGTACTGATAGAAATATTTGTCCGGACAACAGTTTCCGTTAAAATAACAAATGTCGTCACAGTAACATGGCGGACAATTCGGGAATCTGGCCTTTGTGACGTATTCCGAGTGATCGTCTATTGTGTCGTCACACAGATATCCAAAGCCACAGACATTTATATAATGTCTTAACAGATAAGTTATATTTATCCCATTATCAGTCGGTGGTAGAAGTGTGTTATCAGACGAAATACTGAGACAATGAAGAACATTGCTAAGAAAATAACTCAATATTAATTTCATTTTCAAAATCCCCATATGTAAAGCTGAACTGTTTATGTTTTCGTTGCTAATTTGTTGACTTGTCCTCTAAGTACGATACATGCAGAAGAAATATCGTTGATCTATAAAGATATATACACACATTATTGGCTGGAAATAATCGAATAAAGCTAAAGAATTTCAGCCCATACTTTTCTTGTCATCATTCAAATCGAAATGCATTTCCCCTACCTTTTAAAACCAAACATTTGATTGATTGACAAAAATATATTAATTTGAAGGAATTAAGTTTTTTTTTCATATGAGTATCTAGCATACTGTGTTACGAATCATCTAGTAATATTTTGCGTTCCATCAATCTTTTTTTCCGCTTAGCATTTTTTAATTCCTTTACGTTATTTTTAAATACATGAAGCAGTTTTTGTGTCATTATAATTGCGAATGTCATTAAAACACTTTCCCCGTAGCATAAATTAAATCTAATATGTTCATTTCAAATATTTTACACAAGGATTCCGCATTCATAAAAAAGAATCTTAAATTACTGAAAGTAAAGAAAATGTTAGAAAAGAATAAACTACACCAGACTTACCCTGGCCTGTAGATCTACCACTCCTTTAGAATAAATTGCTTTCAGTCATTGTTCATTTAACATATCTACTATTAATTATTTATATGTTATGAAGTAAGTGCTATTAACGTTTAATACAGGTTCTCTATAACCTGGGAATTGTGGATATTGATATTTATGCAGGACAACATTATAAATTCAGGTTAATAGATTGGTCATTTTGATTTCCATACAGCATGTATACCAATATTAAAAGAGGGACGTAATAACAGTGCATCGATCAATTTTAACTCGGTCTAAATCGTTAGCGATGTAAACATTCCTTCGAGTATCGAGGAATTTAATGATGAAAAATATCTGGCTTGTTATAGAGCTCTTCGTATACCATTTGCCGACAATACAGCACATTTACAAGCAAATGTCATATTTAAAAATTGTTAAATATATCGATAACTTTCTATGAATTATTCAAATTATATCTGTCACTGGCAAATTAGTTATTTTTAATATTTAATCAAACTCAATAAAAATCATGCCCTGCGTATGAAATATATAATTATGTAAGCTAGTAGCTTCGGGGCCTTATCAGACACCTGCGTTATACATCAGTATGATCTTTAAATGTACATCCATGTGCATTATAATTACAGGACTAAAAGCATAATTTTGGTAGCTTTGGGGAGAGTGGATAATAATATTATCTCTTTAGTGTAGATACAGAGTGTAAGCAACCTTATTTTGTATCGTAAGGTATTCGTTGTATAAAAAAAGTATTTTGTACTTAATAAATAAATGGTCCAGAATGTTTAATCATGGCAGCATTTTAAAGTTGACATGAAATTAACAGACTACACCAAATGAATATACGAAATTTAATTGTCCAATTTATTGCACTCTAAACTTTATATTGACGTCTATGGGCAGTGCATGTCTAATTAAGATAATGTAAAAATTTATGTGAATATCTCTTGATGAAAATTTGCATAAACTCAATTTGTACTAAAATATGAATTAAGATATTCTGAAAATTTATCAAGAATATATAACTCTTTTTTCAGGTGCAAAATCAGATTTTTATTTCTTAACGCTTGTGTGAATTTGGTTAATTTCTCTTTCATATAGAAATGTATTTTTATCGTGTTTAAACTGTTCGAAATGGTTGAAAATCCATTCATTCTTCATTGAACACATTTATTGTTTTATATTTTATGGAATACAGATTAAAATTATTTTCATAAACAATCATGTCATCATCAAAAACAAAACACAGCTCCTCTTTGAAGATCATTTGTTTTTCTATCAAAGTCTCTTCTAACTTAAAGTGTCATTCACAAGTCCTCTCAAAAATGAAAAATATATATATATACATATTACTGTAAACATGTTAAGAATCACATCTTTTCTGTGATTGAAAATTAAAGTAACCTGAGAGGGAATAAAAGGAATAGGATGTGACAACTATTAATTCTATCTTTACCAATATTATTTCTTTAAATGTACTAATATTACAGATTCAAAGCAAATATAATTGCCAAGGAAGAGCAACGATACAAGGTCCATTATATGGAGTACAGCAGCAGCTTCGACAAATGGGTGGAGCTTTGTGAAGCAAAACCGTACATATTTGTAAGTAATACTGTATTTGAGATTGTATTGTTTAGTTTGATGATTAATTTAATGAATGTTCGTGTAACAGTGGTTCATTACTGATTTCACAGGAAGCAGGTGAAAAGATCCGTGCCATGTGGGAAGATGGGCATTACTATAAGGGAAAGGTCAGAGGAAGAAACACTGAAGGTAACTGATTATTAAATCAAGAATATCATGGGGGAAAAATGAGTTGTTATGCCCAGGTTTTTGTCAAATAAAACATCTGAATGAACTAGAAAACTGACCAGTCAGCAAGGGCCCCGCTGAGGGGTAGAAATGTAAGGATGCAGCTCATTGTATGAGAGTTTTACTTGCATGATTACATAAAAAAAAAATAGATGAAGATTATAAGTAACAGCTGTATGTTTAAAATTTCAAGATTATTCCCAAATGTCCAAAAACCTATAAATAGTAACCTTGTATTTGCATAAAACAGGGAAAACCTCATGTCTTATTTAAAAAATTTTTTTAATTAAATATGTATTTTAAAAAGGTGTTTTATAAATCCAAGCCTTCAGTGAATGCAAATATCACCCAGGGTTGACCTCAACTTCAAAACAAACATCAGTTGCAGACAAAGGTGTTCATTAATCTTCATATGACAGATAGAGATAAGCCTCTAAATTTTCTGCAGTGAGCAAGATAATTAATCCCAGGGGATTAATTGCTCTGCTCTCTAATCCTTTTCTTCTAATTTTACAAAATTTACTTTTTTCCTGCACTGACAAAATGGGGTTATTATCTGATTACCTGATAAAATTAACAGAATTAAGGCAGAAGAAAATAAAAGAAATAATTGAAAAAATAAAAAAAAGTAATATGAAAAAAGATATCTTAATATGTATAAACATTAAATAAAGTATGGACATAATCTATTTTAAATCCATATTTCAGAGAATGAACACAATACTACACATCATTCAAAATTGACCTTAACTTAAAAAAAAAGTTCATTTGCAGACAGAGGCAGTACAGTAATTAATCTCAATGTGACAGATAAGGATAATGCTTAGCATTTTCTTCATGTGGAAGGTTTAATTAATCCCAAAAGAGAAATATTGCTCAGCCTTCCAAGTATACGATGGTAACATTCTCAGCAGTTATCTCTCTTTGCCCATTCATTCTTATGCATAGTTAAGGAATCTACCCCACCACCCCAGCTCCAAACCAGAAGACATAGAGAACTAAACTTAGCATCAAAATATGTATTTCTGCTTACTGAACTACCATACCAAATTTGAACTTGATTGGGCAACCATAAAAAAAGTTGCCCATTCATTCTTATGCATAATTAAGGAATCTACCCCACCACCCCAGCTCTAAACCAGAAGACATAGAGAACCGACCTTAGCATAAAAATACGTTTTTCTGCCTACTGAACTACCATACCAAATTTGAACTTGATTGGGCAACCATAAAAAAAGTTATTAGAAAAAAAACAGAAAATTTGTGGACGGAAGAGTGACAGACGGACAGACAGACAGCTAGACAGACGGACGGACGGACAGACAGAGTGATTACTATAGGGCACCCGCAAATCCTTGCGGGGCCCTAATTAAGACGAAGAAATTAAAACAGAAATAAAAAAAGTCGAGGCGGGGGTATAAAATCGGGGCGGGCGGGGATGAGAATCTAGGAATATTTTTATTATGGCCTTATTCAAATTCAGCTCCACGACTTTCAAAATTTGTATGTATATTTGATATTTTCTTCATTTAGCCACTCTTGAAATTTAACTCCTTGAATTGAATGATCTTTGATATGCAAAATAAATACTCCAATTCTCCAGATTTAGCTGCTCTTAGAATTCAAGTCTTCTTGACTTTAAATTGAAATGAACATTTTAATTTTGTTTTGTTTTGTCAAATTGATATGTACATGTAATATTACATTTCTTTCAATTTAGCTCTTGTAATTCATTTACCTGACTTTCATTGATAAATTTATGCACACTTAATATTTCAATTCCTTTAGGTTTTTTGACAGAAGACTAAAAATTTATCACAATGGCATGGTATATTAATC
>PRKT01000536.1:42053-77863 GCA_003671525.1 Saccostrea glomerata | reverse complement strand
CCAGCTCCAAACCAGAAGACATAGAGAACCAAACTTAGCATCAAAATATGTATTTCTGCCTACTGAACTACCATACCAAATTTGAACTTGATTGGGCAACCATAAAAAAAGTTATTAGAAAAAAACACAAAATTTGTGGACGGAAGAGTGACAGACGGACAGACAGACAGACAGACGGACGGACAGAGTGATTACTATAGGGCACCCGCAAATCCTTGCGGGGCCCTAATAAGTCATCTTTATTTTTCAAAAGGAATGGTATAAATCATCAACTGATCACTGAATGAACCTGTTGAATTTTAGTTTACACAATTATTTTCAGTATCATATCACTTTATTAAATCTTGAACAAATTAATAAAATAAATTCAGATTTCTTATCTTAATATTTTTGTCCTATGCAGGATACACTATTCACTTTGAGGATGGAGTCATCTACACGTCCAACACCGTTCGATTTTAGAGACACAATGAAGTGATGCAGAAAGACCACAAGAAAGGGACATTTCAGTTGTATTTATTATTGTGGCTTTTTGGTTTTATTTTAAGAAAGTTTAAGAAAGCATCATCAATTAGTTTATTCAGTTTATTCAAACCCTACCCCCTAAGTGGTAGCTCTAGTGAGCAATGTGGTCCTTGGGCCTCTTTAAATTCTTTTTTTTTACATTGCTTTAGAAGTTCAAAATGGATACTTGCAGTATATCAAAATATTACCACAATTTTTAAAATCTTTACTTTATCATGATTATTGTAATGAATCATTCAGATGTATAATCAGGTAATAATTGGTCCTATTTGCATGTTACACACTTTTATAGCTTTCTAAGGAATTAATAAATTAATTAATGACTTTAGTCATAAAAAGAAGAGAGGAAAGAAGACGAACTGTTTTGCTCTTTTTTTTTTTAAATCACTTTAAAGAAAGCATTTTCCTGGTTTAAGATTGAGAAGCTACTACATTTACAGATTATTTAGAATGGAATATAATAGGATTTATTCCAAAATCAGGGCCAGTGGGCATAAACATCTATAACAATACATAACTTTTGTCTGTGTAGCGGAAAAACAAATTCCGGAAAAATTAAACAGTTTAGTCTTTGAATTTTAAACTATTTGTCAGAGTCACCAACATGTTTCTTAGAGTACAACTTATAAAAGTGGTGGGTGACAATGGTGACAGAATGAGGAATTTATCACGTACCACTTGTTATGATTTGATTTGGTCTCTTTCAATCAATTTCAAAAACATTCTTTGAAAAGAAGAGAAGTTTTTGTCTTTGTTTGAATCAAGTCCATTATGCTACAAACAGCAGAGCTCAGACTAAACTACATGTAAGTAGAACAACTATGTGAATCACGATCAACAGTGTTCAATCACAGGTCATAGGACTGAGGAGTCGGCAGTTTTTCAGTAAAATAATGAAAACAATAACCTGTGAACTACGCTAGCGTAAACAAAGTCATGTTAAAATTTTCACTATTTTCCTGATCAAATTGCCGGTACCACCTCCAGTGTCTTTTTAGGTCACCTGAGTAAACTATTGCTATCTGTTTTCGTCCGAAGTCGTGCGTCGTCCGTCGTGCGTTAACATTTGAACATTTTCAGCTTCTTCTCTGCAACCACTGAACCAATTTCGACCAAATTTGATACAAAGCATCTATGGGTGAAGGGGAACAAAAATTGTGAATTTCATGATCCTTGCCCCCCTGGGGCCTGAGGAGTGGGGCCTAAACCACTAAAATTAAGCAATCTTTAAAAATCTTATTCTTTACTCCTGGACATCAAGCAGTCACACTGTTTGCATGATTGTAATCAGCAATGAGTCCTCTATCAAAATTGTGAAATTCATGGCCCTGGGGTCAGGGGTTCTAGTCGGTGCCTCCTTCAAAATTTGTGAATGTCATGGCTTTTGGATTAAAACATGAACCAAATACAATCGCTGGAAAGTTGTTACATGATACTCAGGTGACCTATAAGGCCCGTGGGCCTCTTGTTTTTATTCATTTCTTTCCCCCACTTGGAATATTAGATTAATTTTCAAACTTTTAATCAGAATTCGTTTACATTTTCACTTACGGGTCAGTCAAAAAAAAAGAATTTAATTTCCATCTTATGCCATGTCTAATTTACATATGCACATATTATATTTCACTAATACACATATGGAGACGCAACCAATTGGCAGTTGAGAGCTGCATCTTCCGAACTCAGGGTAATTGAGAATTGATGGATCTTTCTCGTGCCAACACTTACTGCTTATGGTTTTTACGGTTTCATCCTCAAGACCGGTATCCACGTCCTACGGTGGAATTCTAAGTGAAAGCACATTTAGATATATGAGCTTAAACTCAAGAATACACTAGGTCTTCATCCCAGTTCGACTTTGTGAAGAGTTGTGAGTTGAGCAGGACTGGTATGAAATTCACAACAAAGGATCAGGATAACGACAGGAATAGTGCTAACTGTCAAAAGTAAAGGATTTCCTAGACCAAAAAGAGAAAAGAAGTAGATCCATCGCTCCGATTCGTACAAGACAATAAGTGGCCGATTTGCCAGTGACTGTAGATAATTTCAGATAAGTGGTACAACTGTCACTACTCAAACCTTAACGGAAAGTACGCCGAGTCTGCAGTGACTGTTTTGTACAGTGCAAGAAATACGAGGATACAACTGAACATCCAAAGGAAAGAGTTATGTCCAAGACACGATGTAGTTACGATATCGACACATTACTTTTTTATAGTTTACTATAATATTTCTCAATCCTTGTTTTTTTTTTTACAATACTTTCTGTTTTCAGAAGTCTTCCTAACCGTCAATATCCACGACATCGTGGCGATATCGAATCATGATTGTTCAAAGAATTATGGTATTATACTAGTATTGTATTTTTAACATGTGTTGCTTGAAAACTATCTTTTATAAAACTTTCCCTGTAGTGTCGATATCGACGATGTCGCTTCGATATCGAATCATGTTTGCTCAGCCCTTTGTAATTACCGTCACTGATGCTTTGTATATGTATTTATGTTTAATTACTTTTCACGAATATTGTACCTGCCATCGATATCGTTGATATCGACGATATCGTATCGATGTCGAATCATGAACGTTAAATCATAATACTTTATAAGCCTGCACCCTTATACAAAATCTTTATTTTTAACATATCCCATATTTACTTTCTGATTATTAAGTTAACCTTACTGTCGATATCGACATAGCACAAAGTCTCTTATATGGTACCAATAATATCAAATTAATAGAGCTCATCAGGATCGATATCGATACAATATCGACATAATATTGTCGATATCGACATCGCATCCTTTCTAGGACATGTATGAAAGGAAACGGGACTAAATGAAGATTTGATAAATATGTTTAAAATGAAATTGACAGTACAAGCAATTCAAAACAAGAGATTTTGCTTTATCGGAATTCAGAACAAGAGACGTTATTTTCTGTGGGGAAAAAAGAAAGAATGAGAGAGAGAGAGAGAGAGAGAGCAAAATCTGCTCGGAATGTAACACCACCTAATCTTCAATCACTGGAAATGCTTTTATTAAGAGTTGTTATTTCGAAAATACAAAATACCTTTTATGTTACAGCTGTTTCATATTTATATACTTATCGCAATATATGCTCCGCTATATCTCTATGCTTCTCGTTGAAAGAAAATCGCGAGCTTTTTTCTTTTAGTTTTTCTTATACAACTATAAGCCTCTTGCACCAGCCCGCTGCTGTCAAGGCCTTTTTTCGCCCCTAGAGATTTGAAGCTCTGTACTGGAATGGGATTTACCACTAAATATCAGGATAATGATAAACTGTGGCGAAAAACGATGACCGTTCTAAACACAGATCATTTCACTAATTAGTGAAATATATTAGTGAAATTTACCTTATTTTAGCTGTAGTTATACGTTTTGCCTGAGAGACTGATATACTTTTTGCTTGTGAGACCGCACGTCTCTATCCAAACATGTATCCAGCTGTTTCCATGGTTTAGTATGTTCTTTGCTACATTATTTTCAACTAGTTGGTACTTTCTTCTATTCTCTCTTCACTTTTTTGATTTCCAGATAATATGTTTCTAGACTTCAGTTGATGCATGGTTTCGTAGGTAGTTTCCCTTACTGTCAGATAGAATAATGGGTTGAGTTCTACGGTGGAAGCTGTCCTTGATTTTTCAATAAATTTCCTCTGTTTTCTGTCATTTGATTGTATATTTGATAGTAGATAATGAATGGTTAATATCTAGGGTGGATTGTTCGATTTAGTTTCAATAGGGTGGTGGTGAGATTTGTCAGAGTGGGATATTGGGGCTGGGAACCGATATACCAACCCTAAACGCCTACATTACGAAGGATAATTTTCTATCGCGGTTTAAACCGTATCCCTAACTCGATAATTCCACTTGATGGTTCAATTTTATTGAATTTACGTTGATTTTTCTCCTGTCTTCTCTGCCAAGACGTTCAGTCTTTTCTGTCGCACATGCGTGCGGTCTCTCCCCCCATCTCTGTTAACCAATATCAGGACACACACAAGTACGAACACAAATATTGCTATACGTTTACTGGTACACTTAATATATCTAAGTGGTTCAATGGCTTTCAAAACAGACAGGGAATTACGTATACACGATTTGTACATAACTTAAAATTAGATGCCGATTTGAATATTAACAAAGCCTCAAGTTTTTCTAATTTAGGATATTCTTAAATTAACGCATACACTCTCCTTTACATAGCATGTTATCAAGTGAGTGTGGTAAGCAGTGCAAGAATCATTTTCCTGCATGTCTTGATCAAAAGAGAAATCAATCGACTTTATCAATGTTGCCCAAAGACTAATAAAAATGTCTTGACAGTAATGACTAAATTAAAATATCTAACAGTAATGAATACTTGCTTAGAGACTCAATCAATTTCATATTAGGGCGACACAATTTTATCTTGAAATATATTTCACACTACAACTCAAAAGTGTAAATATGTATTTTTTCGACCCTGTTAATCATCTTCATATTTAACTTATTTAAAGACGCAACCATTTGACAATGGAGAGCTGCAAACTCCGCACTCGGGGTCATTGAGTATTGAGGGATCTTTTTCATGTCAGCACTTCTTGCCTGTGGATTATACGGTCTCGTCTTTAAGACCGGTATCCACGTCGTACATTGGGATTATAAGTGAAAGCACATACAGATACATGAATAACGATTCAAGAATACATTGTTGTCTTCATCCCAGTCCGACTTAATGTAGAGGTGCGAGTTTCTCAGGACTAGTATAAATTTAGAACAAAGGACCAGGACAACGACAGGAATAGTGCTAACTGTGGGAAAGACGGATATACAAGAACAAAAAGAGTCGATCCATCGCTGTGATTCATACAAGATATTTTAGTGGCCTGCTGGTCAGTGACTGTTCTGTAAGTTAAGATAAGTAGATCATGTGTACAATTGTCACTTCTCAAACCTGAACGGAAAGTACCGCGAATCTGCAGCGCAAGAAATACGAGGATACGACCTGATCCTCTACAGGAAACGATACTGAATGAAGATTTTTATAAAAATGTTTCAAATTCAATTGACAATACAATTTTAAGCAAATCAAAAGCCTGAAATATTTCAATGGCATCGAACACAAAAAATAATTTTCAATTTTATAAAGTAAAAGGTCAATTTGATGACTCAGATAGATAAAGTTCTTGCTGAATGACGTTTTTCATACTAATTGTTATTTCATTATTTATACACTGAATTGAATGTGCCTGAATGAATTCACAAAAGGTAATCATGACAGTGTTCTTATACATGTAAATCTTAGAGTTTGATAATCATATACTCTACCTCGTAAATAATTTTTGGTTGTTAATGCAACCGCAGATATGGGAAACGCAAAAATTAATTTGCTACCATTTAGGGATTAAATCGCAAAAATTTCCAACCGCAGAAAGTACTTGTTATACGGTACTCTGTCTAAAACTTTATAATACAGTGTGTATATATCTTTTATATATCGGGTTCACATGTGTCAAAAGAAAATGATGGGTTTCAAGGGGAAAGTACTGAAACTGAAATACATGTGCTTTTCATACACCAATCTCAGCAGTTCAAGATCATCAGATTTGTCAGCCCTGGTCGAGAGCAACAAATCGTAATATAAATAAAGTCCTTAAAAGAAAATTTGTTTTCGAGATGAAGTAATTGAAATCTCAGGTTCTTCTCCAGAAAAGTCGCCAAGAAAAGTTGTTTCGATTCAGATTCCAACTCTCGTCCTGACATAGAGAAGGATATGGGGATAACGAACAGTATTCAATCTCGAAGTCCATAAAACAATACAAAATAAGAGCAGAGCAAACACGGAACCCCGAAACATCAAAGGTGGGATCAGGTGTCATGGGGGAGTGAGCATCCCCTGCCGACCGGTCACACCCGCCGTGTGCTCCTTGTCATGATCAGGAAGTAACGGAAAAAGTCCGTCGTCAATTCAGTGTATAAATAAGGGACTAACAATTGGTATGAAAAAAAAGTCGGTCAGCATTTGACTCAGTGATAAATTGTATTTGCTGACAAGGTCATTGTATCGACCATAGAACTTACGAAATGATGACTTTAAACGAAACTGCTGATATTCTAGTTTCATCAACTTGCTTTTCAATAATTTACCTCGTTTTAGAAATTGTTCATACGTAGAGCATGCTCTTGCGTATCGAATCAATTGAGATATATATACTCCGTATGCAGGTGATGAAGGTATATTGCTGCATAAGTAAGGGAAGTTGACGATAGAAAAGTTAAAGTCATCACGTTTATCATAAAACTTGGTTGTTAGATTACCATTAGTGTCTCTTTCAAGTAAAATATCAAGTTCCAGACTTTGGTTCAGTTGAGGATTATTATCAGTGATCCATTAATACCTATTTACAAAAGACTTTCAAAAGGTATTAAAACAAAAGAAGTGAATAAAGAGTTACTACAGCGCTGTGATGAAAGTTCTATAGCCAAGAACATTCCATTGCATATAAATGAAAATGTCAAATTCATCGTTCACTGGAAAAATAAAATGCGACGGAATGACCTCTTGGAAAGGAGTTTGGAAAAAAGTTTCATTTATAATATATATTAAATATCAAAATCATAGATCTCGTATATATAATACCACCGAAGAACTAGTGTCGAGTCAAGTGATGTGAGGTACGTGGCTGATGAAAATCACTTAGAATCACTTGATATTTATGTAAGGGACTTTATCTCAATGGCTCCACTTCTTGAAGATAGCCGACTTTGTCTGCGATCCGTATTTCCTGTCATTTGATCTCGCCGATGCAAAAACCAATCAATATACATCCACCATATATCATATATCAGTCTGAAATTTGTATGAGAACGCCAAAATGCACAAATTGACATTAAAGAAACAAGTATCTAGAAAAATGGAGACTCTAAATGATGATATTCCTTAATTATGAACAATTTTAAACAATGACAACTGAGTCTGAATCCGATGAAGAGGAAGTTGGTTATGATCCGGGCATAAATTGGATTTACCTCCTACAAATCCAAACCCGAAAAGGCATTGGCAGACTTTGTGTCAGATGCAGTCAAGAAGTTTGAGACTTAATTAAGCAACAAACACAATATTGCGTGTGCGCGTGAAGGCATTTCCTACGCCATTTTCAAAGAAAGTGATTCTCATCAGCCACTTAACGCAAATCACTTCGAGTCGACACTAATCTAGTGTTTCAGCTTTGTGAAATATACGAGGTTTATGATTTCCACAGGAATCTCTGTCATGAAAGACGTCTCCACTGTGAGTCTCAAATGTGCTATTTCCGTTAGAACAAAAAAAAAAGTGTAACAAGAGGCCCATGTGCCTTACAGGTCACCTGAGCATCATGCAACACACAAATTCACAATTTTGGAAGATGCAGTAGTGCTCATCATAACTCGACACTTAGTATGTTTTGTTTGTTTACTAAATACTCATAGGCAGAGAAGGGGAACAAAAACATTTTAACATCAGTTATGTTCAGCTATAATCCCCACTATCTAATCAAGAGAGCCCTGTCCTAACACCAGAACTCACGGCCATGAAATTCACAATTTTCGAAAAGGCAACCTTCCTCATCATAACAATGCATGTTATATGGGTATTGTTTGTTTGATTTTTCACTATATAATCTATATTCTTCTATACAGCCCCCACCTTAAAGCCAGATCCCCTGATCCCGGGGTCGTGAAATTCACAAATTAAGAAAAGGCACACTTCCTCATCATAATTATGTACGATGTATGGACTTACGTTTGTTTGATACCCAGGAGTAGAGAAGAAGATTTACATAAAATTCATACATTTTTACTATATAATCAATATATCCCCGCCCTAAAAACAAAATTCCTGACTCCGGGTTATGGAATTCAAAAATTTAGAAGAGGCACCCTTCCTCATCATAACTTTGAAGTTAGTTTGTTTGATACCCAGGAGCGGAGAAGATTTTCAAAGAATTCAATGAATTTCATGCATTTTCACTATCATCTTTATAGCCCCGCCCCAACACCAGAACCCCTGACCCTGGGGCCATGAATATCAAAACTTTTGTAGAGGACACAATTCTTATTACATTCATGCCAACAGTTTGACTGCTTGATATTCAGGAGTAAAGAAGATTTTTCAAGATTGCTTAAATTTTAATTATTTGTGGCCCAACCCCTCAGGCCCCAAGGGGACAAGGGACTATGAAAGTCACATTTTTGTTCCCCTTCCCCCAAAGATGTTTTTTGCCAAGATTAGTTGAGTGGCAGAGAAGAAGCTGAAAATGTTAAAATATAAACCGACGACGGACGAAAACGGATAGCAATGGGAATCTAAGAAGGTTGGCTTTTGACGGAGATATAAGCCAATATATTTTAAAAAAAAGTTCATTATGGACAAATAAGATACAGAGACTCAACAAATTGTCATTCAAGAAGTTTGAAAACAAGACAACAAAAATGGAAGATGAACACATTCCTTGTAATCAAGCAGCAGTCTATCTGCAAGAGGATGACGACCTGGCTCTAGCTTTAGCTCAACGAGGACAGTATCGACACTGGCCCTGAACTACAAGATGAAATTGAACTATCCATCGGAATCATTCAATGCAAAAACGACAAGAAATTACCACGAAAAAGAGTCTGAATATGCAATAAGAACTAATATTTATCCAAGCTGGTTTTCATTAAAATTCCAGTGTCAATGTAATATATCTCATCCAGAATCTCAATGGCTGATTTACAGACTGAAAAATCAACGAACGACACTATCTATTGCAATTATGCGATTTTCCTAACTCAAACAAGAAAAGGACTTAGCATTGTATATCAAAATATACAACTATCGTATGGACCTTCGACTGAACTCGATTTAACCTAATGGTCCGCAACATGATTGAAGAATTGATGTTTTGGGGACCCGTGTTTGCTATACTTCTTTTATGCGTTGTTTATTGACTTGATCTTGAATGCTGATCGTTATCTCCATATGTTTCATTGAAATAAAGAGATTTTAATTAATTTGCTTCTTTACAAGCCTAGCTATTTTGTGCTTTTAAAGATAATAATATGGGCCAAAGAGTAAACCCTGGCATAACTATCAATAATGATGCGCATAGCTTAGTAAGTATTACATTATTAATATGCACTCTTTATTGCATAATACGCCCATGTGGGTCAAGCAATAGACGACTTTCACATTTAGAAATTAAAGTTATTCCCCTTTGCGGGGTCAACCGGCGTAAGACAGCGTTTTCCCTCTATAACTTGACCAACTTTATGGGTCAGTATCTTTGGAACAGAATCAGTATGAATATGTTCATTATGTTAGGAGTGTCCAGAACCTGTGTTTCAGCCATACTCTAGAGATACCCCTTGGCCCCCCATCGCCACCACCCTCCGGAGGGCCCCATGGATCCAACCGGGCCCTAGAAGGCCTCCCAGACCCCAACCCACTTCCCATAGGAGCAGAGATAGGGGAGCTAGGAGGGAGCATCCTCCCTCTCCCTGCCCCCTTCTGTGTGGGGCTGCCTATCAAAGAAAACGGGGGGGGGGGGAGTGTAGTATCTGTGCGACTGTCCCGTGGTACGACCTACTGACAAGGTGACGTCAGATGGCGGGACAAACGCACGGACTTCTTTTCCATCGAGGATGGCAAGGAAGACAGACGCTTTTGACAGCCGGTGAGTCTAACCCGGGCCAGGACCCACCCCGGCATACAGAGTTTATTTGTAACCTATGTGTAAATAAACAGATAGTTACCATACCTGGGGTTTACTTTATTACAAAGAACAAATTAGGAAAACTATGAATGTAAAAAAGAGGTGTACATCTATTAAACTTATAAACGTATATTCACTTCGCTGTATAGTAATAGACTTCACAAAATTATCTTATCAAAATGGGAAAATGCCGCAGCAGTGACCCTTCACTTTAAAGGAAAGAACACAAATTTGGCTTTCCAGAAAGCCTTAAATGTCATCTCTTTGGCTTCGTTAATGTCACAGAATAAACAGTGGGTTTTAACTTTTTTTTCAGCTATTACAAGCTCAAGACCCTTTTTTTTAAAAAACACATTTATTTGGGGAAAACATAGCTATACTTAACAAAAATTGTGAATAAGGGAGGAGGCTTGCATTGAATAGATACAGCAGTAAAAGGTTAAAAGGGCTCGGACGCAGATTTTGAAATTTCAAACAAATAGATAATAACATGATTCATATGTTGCTAAAGCATTTAAAATTCACACGGTCACACAGATATATATTGAAATCGTGTTCAGAAACTTTTTTTTATCTAAAAATTATAAAAACTACTTAGTTCGAGACACATATCATTGACACATATCCCTGCACTTTCGCAAAGTAAATTTTATAATATTTAAGAAAAGAACATATTTTGTTGTGCATGAAGGAAAAATATGAAAGCCATGATCGGGAAACTTTAGAGTACACCTTAGAAATTATTGTGTGAGAGCAAAACCAACTCAACAGAATTTTCAGGCCTTGTCTAGTGATGTGTGCATCCTAAACAAACTGAACACTCCCTGTCAAACAATGACAACAACTCGTGTCCTGTTATTTTTATATAAAAAAAGCTGGCACAGGTGTTTGAGTGATTTGATAAAGAATCGAATATCTATGTTAGATAAATTCATTCAATTGAAGCTATGTTTTGAATTAACAAAGAGAAATGTGATTGTAATCAACGCAACTAAAGTGTATGTCCAGGCCCCTTAAAGTTTAAATGAATGGAAAATCGCCCTCCTGATAGCAAATCATATTAAAGCTATATGAAATTATGCTTTAGGAAGGTAAAACCTCAGCGTTCTTTTTTTTTACCTTACTAAGTGTATGACAGCAGTCCAAAAGTTTTTCGACGATTTTCCTTTATCGCATTCTTTTAAATAACATGACCATCGTGCCCAGGGGTTATAAATACTGGCGCCCCCCCCCCAAAAAAATTAAAGTATGATATGACTATATAGTATAAATAATGCCGGACTTTAAATAACTAACCAATACCACTATTATTGTGCCTGGTTTTACTATTAAAATACCCTGGGCCCCCACCACTGAAAGTACAATATATGATTACGGACTTGTATTAATAATGCCATACTTTGGAATGAACATAACTAATCGATACTACTTTAATTGTGCCTGGTTTTCCTCTTGAAATACACGAAAACCCAAGAGTTTCTGGGGGCTTCGCCCCTTGGGTTCCCAACGAAGCCCTGAACCAACTGCATGGGGGCCTTAAGGCGACCCTCAAGCCCCTGTCTGAATAAAGTTACCCCCCCAATCACAAATCCAGTGCATGTATCCGCCCATGTAAAGGAGGAATGTATTAAGATTGGCTTTATTTAACAAATGTAGGAGAAGTGATTTGGTGAATTTTGTGTCATTGATATAATTTAAAATTGCATAAAAATGAATGTAAGTTCTTAAATTATATTTGAAATCTTAAAAAGAAAAGTGTAGGAATGCAAGAAAATACTCGCAATGATTCTTTGTGGTTTTTAGCTCACCTGAGCCGAAGGCTCAAGTGAGCTTTTCTGGTTACATTTTGTCCGGCGTCCGTCTGTCTGTCTGTAAACTTTTCACATTTTCGACTTCTTCTCAAGAACCACTGGACCAATTTCAACCAAACTTGCCACAAAGTATCCTTGGGTGAAGGGGATTCAAGTTTGTTCAAATGAAGGGCCACGCCCACATTCAAGGGGAGATAATTGGGGATTAGTGAAAATTTTGTGGCATGTTTTAAAAATCTTCTCAAGAACCGCTGTGCCAGGAAAGATGAAACTTATGGGGAAACATCCTCAGGTAGTGTAAATTCAAGTCTGTTCAAATCATGACCCCGGGGGTAGGGCGGGGCCACAATGGCCAACCAAAGTTTTGCATAAAAATATATAGTAAAATTCTTTAAAAATCTTCTTCTCAAGAATAACAAAGCCATAATTGATCATATTTATATTGAAGCATCCTCAGGTAGTGCGGATTCAAGTTTGTTCAAATCATGACCCCTGGGGGTAGGGCGGGGCCACAATGGCCGACCAAAATTTTGCATAGAAATAAATAGTAAAATTCTTTAAAAATCTTCTCAAGAATAACAAAGCCATAATTGATCATATCTATATTGAAGCATCCTCAGGAAGTGTGGATTCAACTTTGTTCAAATCATGACCCTGGGGGTAGGGCGGGGCCACAATTGCCGACCAAAGTTTTGCATAAAAATATATAGGAAAATTCTTTAAAAAATCTTCTTCTCAAGAATAAATAAGCCATAATTGATCATATCTATATGGAAGCATCCTGAGGTAGTGTAGATTCAAGTTTGTTCAAATCATGACCCCGGGGGTAGGGCGGGGCAAAAATGGCCGACATAATTTTAAATGTAATAAACCAATTTCTTTTTC
Source organism: Saccostrea glomerata (assembly GCA_003671525.1). Lineage (NCBI taxonomy): Eukaryota > Metazoa > Mollusca > Bivalvia > Ostreida > Ostreidae > Saccostrea > Saccostrea glomerata. Next base: position 64,904 of record PRKT01000536.1, on the reverse strand, counting down.
CTAGCCACAGTGCTCAGGTGAGCGATGTGGCCCATGGACCTCTTGTTTTCTAATGCCTGCATGTTGTTTCTAGTGCTTTGAATTTCTAAAAATTCTTTCCTCATAGTTTACAGTCGCTGAAGAAGATATGTATAATTCAAAAATGGCAGGAAATAATGTACAAAATAGAAAAAGGTTTTTGCCATCATTTCATATCAGTATATGCGCGTACTACTGTAAATGTTTTAACTTTCATATTTTTTATATATTAAATATTGGATCTACGCCTCACCTGATATTTAGCGAGTTTTGATATAGCACACTCTGACATAGTTAGAATTTTTTATCGAGCGCTGGCCATCATTTACGCAATAGCTTAGATGACTACATAATTAAGAACATATATTTTGAAGACCCACCACCACCCAAGCGATATTGTGTGTCTGACTCTCTAATATTTCTGTATAGCTTCTTTTATTTATCGATAATAGAGAAATTGCTCATCGTTTACACCCCTAGTCTATTTTTAGAAAATCGCATCTTCGTCAAGCACTGACCACTCGGTGCTCCTCAGGTGGCTAGTGCCTCGCACTTATGGAGCGCAGCGGTGTCAGTCGAGGAGTACCGGTTGATTAATGGCAGCTTACATAGGGATGTTTTCCAATTCTTAATTTTTTAAGAAATGCCCGGTTTTTTCCTGACAATGTAGATGTCAAAATTTCTCAATCACTTTTTAAAACTTATTCCACACAGAATCAACACGTAATTTAGATAGAAAATAAAGGGAAAAATCGCAATAACAGAAAGCATCCACTGTACCTAATTTCGATCCTCACGAAACGGAAAATTCGCTATAACGGAAAACATCCACTCTCCTCGTGCAAAATCATTCAAGTCCATTTTTCCGCGTTTTTATTTTGAAATCCTTCTCGCTGACGACAGCCACACGTCTATTTCACTTCGTTTTTAATGTCGAAATTCAATTTGAAAATAAAAATCCGTGACATCAAAGTCCATCGAAGAATTTTCTGTAAATCCTGTTTTTGTAAATCTAGTTAAACCGGGATTTTAAGACCCCTGAAATAAATTATGATAAATCTCCATCTGTAATTATAACAATTGATAGATCACAACAATTACGGTTAAATCCTCCAATTTATCCATTAAGACTGACTATCACTTGTTCGGGTCTACCCCGTTAAATTGTCAAAACTAATCTGACCGAATTTTACGTTTTCCGTGGAAATATATATACTGCGGGTACTTACTCCCCGTCGGGGACTCATCTATACAGAACTCTGGCGGAAGTTTGGATGCTGCAAAGTTATAAAGTGGGCGGAGCTATTTTTGATTGATCGTGTCACAAATCATTTAGAGAACTCGACAGGTTCTGTATCGTAGATACAAATTTGGGGGCGGAGACTCGTGCTTTCGCACTCGTCTGCCCCCAAATTTGTATCTACGATACAGAACCCGTCTCGTTCTCTAAATAATACTGTGGTTTCATCAATATTCGTTGAGCACCAATTTTCGTGGATTTCGTTGTTGAGCAGATCCACGAATTCCAATGTTCATTGAAATACGAAATATGACATTCATTTGTATAAGCAATGCTTTTGTCCACGAAATAACGTATCCTCGAAAACGTCTGTTTTATAAAATCCACGAAAATTGATGCCAACGAAAATTGATGAAACCACAGTACTTAATGGTTTGTATACAACTCACGAATTTTACATGTATTTAATTACTTATCAGACACCAAAGACAGCTTGATATGCAGTCGGTATTAAATGTTTGACCCCATTTCAAATATCAAGGCAATGCAGACGCAAACACTTTTTGTGATTCACATGTATCAAAATCAAGGAATTTGTAGGCGCGGATCCATGACTTGAAGTTAGAGAGGGGGCGCCAAAAGTAGGCAAGGGGTCTGGGGGCCGCCTTGAGGCCCCCATTGGTGGGGGCCCAGGGGCCGAAGCCCCCGGAAGCCCCTGGATTTTAGAGATTTTGTAGGGTAAAAATGAGGTCTACCGAGTATACATATTAACATTTTGTAGACAAAACTGAGATTTACATTAACTTTGAAAATTTTACTTACGGGGGGCGCCCCCCTTAAATCCGCCACTGCGCGTATATCCATTAAATTAAATATTTTCCCGGGAGAAGTGGGGTGGGTTGATTTTTCACATCAACTTTACTTATAATTACATTGTTCCCTTACCTGAGAAACCTTTTCTTGGAGGGGAGAGAAATTAAAAAATTTTAAAATGATTTTAGAGAGACCCAAACTCACCTCCCTTTACACCCGAAGCATTTATACATGTAAACCTATTTGAATCCTTGAAAATTGTGTGTGATTATGAATTACAATAATCCTGACATATACCGGTTGGAAATTGACATTGTTTGTAAATACATGTATATGTAATTAATTAATGGGTTTGATTTATATAAACATGACAGTAATTTAAAATTATTCAAACATTTAACATTAATAATTATATAATGTACTGAAATTATTACATTCTTTCACCCATAATTAAAGATAAACGGTTTGAAATTAAAGGTCCCTAATCATGACATAATTATCATTGAATGGAATTTTTTAACGTGTACTAGTATGCTGCTTCTCCGGTGGGGTGGAAGTTTACTATTGTATTTTACAAGTACTACTCAATCAACAGATCAAGGCAAACTATAAGGAATTGTTTGCATTCGTTGGTAGACACATGAAATAAAATGTAAAATAATACGGTGGAAAAAGAATTCCCTGTAGCCACAATGCCTGTACATTTTATGTACATTTCTCCTTAATCTCAAAGAATATTTTAATATCCCAAATCTAAATTGTTCACTTTACTAATTCCTTGCTCTTTCCAATACTATGTAAATGCATTAGAATAGCAGCACTTTGAACAGAAACCAAACTGTTTGGTAGCCCTTTTCCTAACAAATAACTACTAATGGACCAAACCCAGAACTTCTTTTTACTTTCCAGAACAATGATTTTTTGTACCCCTCTTATTCAGTCAAGAAATATGTTGTAATTTTCTGCAACATTTTTCCGCATTAGTTAAAAGATGACCCTAGTTACCTTTTATGATTTGTTGTACTGAAATACTGCAAAGAGAATGGAAATTAAAGTAATATCTAAATTACAATTAACTAAAGGAAATAAGAACAAACTATGTAAATATATATTTTATTCATTACTCAATCATACATACAGTCAAACAATCATCATGAAAGAAAAAAAAAATGATTCACAAGTTCAATGAATACAATAAGTGTCCTGACCATGATTGACAACGTTTCTTTTCAACTATGGTGGTAAAATAAAATGTACAAAAAAATTCAAATCTGTTAATTCAGCATGACTCAAATGGTGCAATTTGTAAAAATGCATTGAAAAGTGTAGAGAAGAAGCAAGGCTGATTTTCAAAGTCCTAGTATATACAAAATGATATATACTCTTCCATGATACAAATGTATTTGAAAAAAGAAATTCCCTATTTAATATCAAATTTTTACAAAACCCTTTTTTTACTTTAAACATTCAAATCAATATTAAGGTTTCTACCGTTTCAATTTCTTGAACATGTTGAATATAGTTTTAACACAGCTACATTTTGTATTTCATAATAATTATGTTCATCACAATCAGTTACACAAGAAATTTAATTTTCAACTACATGTTGTCATGTATGTCATGCCACAGTAAAGACAATCTATTTTACATTCAACAAATTGCAGAACTCTGGTCTAGTCATAACAAAGTATTCCAGTTTCACATTACACTGGTACATCTAATCTGATCCATTTGAATTGTCTCAGTCAAGAGCATGATCACCGAAGACCGAGAATCCATATCGTATTCTGTTTTTTACTATAAACAAGTGGTTTGCCAAGTCTGCTTACATGGAAAAGCTGTCGCCTAACTGGATTGTCTTCCACCACAAATAACGAATCACACTTCTCAGCCAGAGGAAACACATCAACAATTGTCCAGTGATGAATAGTTCCATCAACCTCATGCTCTAAGAAAAAGCAAATGCGTCCAAACTGGTGGCCATTTACACTATGCAGCTTAACGATAGACCTTGGCTTATTCCCTCTGTATTTGTCGCCGACATAACGGACACTCCTACCATTGTCGTCTGTGATATCAAGCGTTCCATGGCATTCAGTCACAGTGTCTGTAAACTTGATAGCACTTATCTTCAAGTCCATTAGATAGAAATTCTGCATGTAGTGGCACATTTCCTTCGTCAGCAGACTGCGAGCGTTCTTGGTTGGTTGTTGGTTGTGTGATGCAGAACCGGTCTCGTTGCTCATCTCCTCCATTATCTGTTGGCTTATCTTCATCAAGGACTTCTCACCACCAAACACATTACTGGGATTGAACTTCTGACTCAAAATCATGTAAATACACCAGTCATAAACCTAAAAAAAAATCGATATTTTAAAGTAATAACTTTAAATATTTCAGGAATCTTAACGTAGAAAATTTACTGTTGTTTTTCTTTCATTGATGGTGAATATAATCATATATAAGTATTCAGTCTACCAGTTGATATCAATATATTTTAACTTGTTTAGGATTTACTTAATTGAAATTGTATCTAAAATTAGTGCCACTTACTACATATGTTTCCATAACAGTAGACTCCTCCATCCCTTTCTTTAAACATTGCCTTGTTATCCAGCCATTTGCCCGTTCGTAGGGGAATAACCATCTACCATACATGGGTCCAAGTTTGGCCAAGTCATCCACAATATGATGAATCAAATGGGTTGTGAGATTCTAAAAAGAATGAAGGCAATGCAATTTTTTATATTTTAGGTGAATCTTAAGAATCATTCTTGATGCAACACAGTGGGTTTAAAGTACTGATCCTATAAATCAAGGCAAAGATTGAACTGCTAAACAAAATAACTTGAATCAATAAAAAGCAACCTTATCTCAGTTTCAAATTATTTCTGTTTCAAACTTAGTACAGCTTATTTAAAGTAAATATGTAATTATCTATCCACTGACAGCAAGCCTATATAAACTGTTATAAACAATAGTCAACAGGTCTACATATGCATGCATGTAATTTTTTTTCACATTTATAATTAACATATCATTCTTAATAATACGGATTTTTTTCTGGCATTTTACCTGCATTGTAAGTGGAAAGTCTCGTTCCAGCATAGCGAGAGCTTCATGTGTATCAGCTTGGAGTTGAGGTAGTTCAGATATAGTCAGCTCAGGTGCAACCATTCTTTTGATGACATCACAGATGGCCTGTAGAGTCTTCTCTTGAGCTGGAGGGAGAAATCCACGAATACACCACTCAAATGCCCCTGACGTCACAAACTGAAAATGAAAGCAAAACACATGTATTCCAACAATGAAATTGAAATTAATGATCCGATATCATATAATCATGATAATATCGGATGTGTTTAAGATCCAGGAGTACTTTTTTAAAGATTAACCTGTTTTTGAGTCACATAAAATTACTCATCCCTTTAACATGTATACAGAGAGGATGATAGGAAGTTTTACTAATCTTTTCATTTTTATAGCGTAATGTGTATCAACATGTATTTTAAGAAATGTGTGCAAAATTTCATGCATCGAAGTGGGTTTTTTTTTCCTAAAAGAACTGGATGAGCTTAGGTAGTAAATAAATAATTAAGTCTCAGGCTACTATAGTTTTTAAATTTTGATAATACATGTATTTTATCATCATCAAGCTCATATTTAAATTTTATACTTAGATCAAAACATGATATTCTGTACAACTACTCAGGCAATTAATGCAAGTAAGTACAATCTAGACATATGAATTTAATAAATTATAAATATGCTAAACTTACTTGTAATTTTGAATTCATCGTCCTTAGAGTCCAAAGTTTGGTGAAGTGGGGCCCCGGGGAAATCTCTTGTGCATGGGTATAAACAATGTTCATGGCTCTTTCATCTGCTAACTTCATCTGTTCTTTAGTTAAGGACCATGGTGTCTCCAACTCTGAATGGCATTCTTCAATCTCTGTCTTTTGAACTTTTCTTTTCTTCTTTGGTTGAACAACATCTGTTCTTCCACTCTCTGGCCAAACTTGAGGAAATCTGCTGAATTCTTTTTCACAAGATTTTACCTTCAGGTTGTTGAACTTGCCAGAAAGCATCTCCATAAGATGGCTGATGAAATCTGCCAGTGTATGCATGCCGTCAGGTGACATTTGCTCGATCCTGTTGTGATATGGCAAATTCTGAAGAATGTATTGACCTTTTAAGCCTGTCTGTTTCTGATGGTTTGTTTTCTGGGATTTATTGGGCTTCCGTTCGTACTGATTCCTTAGGTGGATTTCCTCTTCACGTGAGAAGGGCTCTGGTTTACTGTTCATGTCCTGCCCCTGGGTGGCAAATCCCTCGGAATTACGTAGCGGATGATCAGCAGAAAGAAATCTTCTGTTGGAAATGTGGATGGTTTTCTTCAGATGTTTGCAGTAATGGCCTGTTTCCGTACAGTAGGGGCATGATCTGAGGCCACCATGTCCAGACAAATGCAGCAACTTAGAATATCCGGGGATATCACAAAGATACTGCAGCAGTGCTACCTTAATTGACACAGGGGCAGATGTGTAAGAGTTGTGAACTGTAAATTCTGTAAGAGACAAAAGTTCATCAACAACAACAGACAGATAGGGCTCCAAGGACTTTGGTTCTGCTCCATTCTTGCCACTCGGTATAATCCCCATTAGCATCATAGGACCAAGCAGCTGTCTAATGGATGTGGGAAGAGTGATCCATGTCAGAATTATGGGCCACATGGACTTCTGGCAGGCTGAGGAGTTTCTGTTTGGATTCACTCCATCGGTGAAAAGTGACAATGGTACGCACAGTTGCTTGTCCATTTCTTCAAACACTTGACCTTTAGCATACCAGGAGTGAAATTGTGAACTGTCGGTAAAGTCCTTTAACACTACATCACGATTACTTCCAGAATAAGTTATTGTTTTTTCATAGATCAATTTACACAGGTTTGATGTCCCAAACCACCGAGCCAACCGCGGTCCAATAGGCATATAGGAAAAAATTTTCCTTGACTTTCCATTCTCCATCCTAGGTTCAGAACACTTCGGGCACACATTGTCTCTTGCCAGCTTCAAATCACCACTATCACGAAAAATAACACAGTCGTTGATGCATACATCATGCTTCTCCAGTGGCATCAGAAATGGTGCAACAAAAGCTCTGGCCTCCTTAAAAGTTGCAGGCAAACAATTTGGTTGGGGTAGAGATGACTTTTCACACTGAAGGCTATCTGATACGGCAGTTTTTGACATTCCATTGTTCACTGAAAATATGTAGAGATGTTTGGTCACTGCCTCAAGGACTGTTGTGGATGATCCGTCAAACAGAGGTTGTCTGTACTTCTCACGGTGGTACTCATTTTCTGCATGATGAAATTGGGGTCTAGGCAAGGAGGAAATATCTTCTGTTAACTTCTCACTGTGTTTGTAGAAGGAATACCGTGATATCCAAGCACCTTGACAGTTGAAACATGTGCAGAACTTGAGGGCAGCTAAATAATAAAAATAAGCTTTACATTACATATCTGCATGATCAGACTTTCACATTATCAAATTACAAACAACATTTCTGGAATTATTACAACAATTGATATTATGTTTCACTAAAGAATTTTTAAAAAGAGGATAATTATTTAAGTTAGAGTAAATATATTGATGCTGTTTTATTTTTTTTAATTCTAAAATGATCATTCAGTTAAAAAATAATTTTTACCATTAGGTCCTTTTTCCTCCATGCCCCCACTTATTGCATATGCATTCAAAATGCATGCCCAAATGAAAAAAATTATAACTATCATAGAAAGAACCTACTCCTATGGCACTGTTAGGGATACTGACTGTGTGTAAATTACTATTGTTGTGTATGAATTGCTACTGTTGTGTATATGTATGGTTGCTACTGTTGAAACTCAGAGATCAGTCATCAAAAAGATGAAGTGTCTTTGATCAAATATCTTGCAAATTGAAAGCTTAGATTGCTGCCTACAGGGGTTTTTCTCTTAGATATACACAAGTCCAGAGGAAGAGTTGAATTAACAATGATTTTGTTAATTTATCAAGTTAATCTTGATGAAATGTTAAGAAAAATCAAAAATACTTCTTTAATTGGTAAGACAAAAAAAAAATTAATTAGTTCCACTAATGGTCTTTATACAAGATTAAAAAAAAATTATTGGAGAACCACAACCATACTTTTTGTGTAAAATTTCAACAAACTTGATACCTTAATTTTAACTTTTCATATAACACTTTTACATGTGTAAAAATAGATAAATCTTAATATATATATAACCTTGATAATCTACACTGTAGGTAAAAAGATGCAAGTGAGGATTTTTGAAAAAAAAAATAGACCTTAGAAATATTTAAATGATGATGGTGATTTGAATTTGTAATTTAATTGAGATCAAAATACTCTTCAACAGTTTTCATGGTAATGCTGCATTTTCTTGCATTCAAAATAAATCACTAATGTTAAGCATTTAAGTAAACACCATGATTACTAATACACTTTGTATGTTCATTTGAATAAAAAATGTAGCAAATCAAGTGAAGCCATCCCTTTTAACAAATTAATTATTTCTAATGGATCTATAAGTGTAGGTAGTTAATTGCATGTTTGCTTTATTAAATTAAGTTGTGATATATATTATAAAATGAGGAGTAGGTAATTAAATTTAATCGGTTTAAGTGTTGATAGATAATAGGGGTAGAATACTTTACCTTATTCTGCCAGTTTAAAACATCAGTTGATCGTGATAAGATGGCTACAAATTCCGCTTTCCATTCCTTGTCCTGGGATAATTCCTATCCTGTGCAGAACCCGCAGCAGAGACTCTATAGACAATGTGACTTTAACTGTATGTGTTGTGCCAAAATGCAGCTTGGAAATTACTGTCCGTGCAATGTTCCCAAGCAATCTTGTGCAACCCAGACTGTTGAGCTTGACACATTTCCTCAGACCATGACAGTGGATAACTTGTGGAAAAGGGGGACATCGGAACACACTTCTCTACAAGTAAGTAAATTTTTATTTTTATTAAAAGGGTACAGTGTCATTAGATAAATTCAATGTATCACTTTCTTTGGTTATGCTGACTGAAGGCTCAGTTTAATTAAGTCATATTTCATTTCATAATACAACTGTATCATAATAAGTTCAAACCCAACACTTTCTACGACTTTTCTATAGAAATAATATATTCATTCTATGCATGTGTTTCACATAAGACAATACTATTTTAAATTTACATTCTTTTAGAATGCATATTGTGTAATATCATTTGTCTGTTTCAACCATCAACATTTCAACAAAAGTATATAAAATTTATGACCAATGCATGCAATGCTTAGCTGATGTAACAAAATAGAGATAATTTTTAAGCGACATTTCACCTGCATGATAAAATTAAATTTCCTACAGCATACCACATGTATCACAAGTACCTGAATGAACAAACGGCTTACAAAAACCTAAGATACACATAATACAAAATCAATTTTAAAAATTTATCTTAATTTCTCTGATCATGTTCTTATAGTGCTATGAAAAAAATTAAATGGATTTTCTTTTAATCATTATATCATCTTTGATCTATTAATTCTTAATGTCAAATAAGAATCCTAAATACACTGCACATTATAGAAGTCTAAGGCCATGGTATTAGTGACCTAGCTATACTCGCAGATGTAACATGAAATCTAAGGTTTATTTCTCTGTTTGTAGTGATTAATTATCAGTTCAAGCATTCTCAACATAAAATTTGGCCTATAAGCAGATATGGTGAATTAATTGTACATTTTTTTTTTGTAACTTCATAATAATCATGGTAATTATTGTTAATCAACAGTTGATTGTCTTTGAACATTTTTCCTGGCAAAGAATGGTGGTTCCCATTTCAAAAAACTCCAAATTAATTTAAATTTTAATAACATGTAGTTTTTTCATGTGTAAAGACTGTTTTCTATTGTGATTTTAGTCTCATAATTTTACCAGTGTATGCAAACTTTTATCACAGTTTGTTTAATATATACCTTGACTAATCTCAATCTGCAGTAGGTGCATTGCTATTTGATATAATACGCAGCAGCTTATCGGTAATACGTTTGTTATTTTTGGGGGGTGGGGGTGGGGGGTGGATGCAATATCCAAGAACGTGAACATTACTTTCATCATATCACAAGTATCAGCTTGCAGGGAAAACACTAATTCATGGAGTACCGATTTTAGAGCATCTTGGGTAGATTTAATGCTAGAGAAATAGTACTTAAAAGATATAAGCTACAGATCAATAGTCAGCATGGTCAGTGCATCAAGTTGATGTGTGATGTATTGTATTGATTATGTTAATTACTATGGGTTTTATAGACACAATGAAAAAGTATTGATTCAAAATCACATCCCCGATCATCGGCCTTCAACCAGTAAATCACGCCTTTGTCCTTCGGTTCAATGGCTGATATTGATGTCTTAAATTGGACTGATACAGAATGTGATTTAGAAGAGAATATATATACTGCAAAACTTGTTTAGTACGAACAAGGATATTGCAAATTTACGGATATAGCGAGGTCAAATTGGATCCCCAGCTATACAATTTAATGAATTTCATATACGGTTATAATGAATTACGGATAAAGCAAAGTTATTTCATAGATCCCGGTGACTTCATTATAACTGAGTTTTGCTGTATTAATCTCTGTAGTGTAGGGTCACTTGGGTACCGATTAATTACAATATCAGGTTTTTATAGATTATTTACATAGGACAAGATAGGGCAACGGCTGAATTTGGCCCCTTATTTGATGTAAAAATCAGAACACTGGTAAAATTGTGAAAGTTTGTAGATAGGAAAATAAAATGATGCTTACTTTAAACCAAGTGCTAATTTATATTCAAAGCTTACATGGAAGCCACTAGAGGGTGCAGATGTAGGACATTTTCCAGAATTTACTCAATTCTAGTGGAATTTCATCATATTTGAGATACTTAATTTTCTCTTCAGAAAACATAGAGCACAAGCTTGCCAATCTGATATTTTTACACAAAAACTGCATCTGATATTAGTGTATAAAATATTCATATATATATATATATATATATATATATATATATTTGGTAGATAGGCAAGTGTGTGCTCTTTATTTTCCGAAAGAATTATATATGTGCTGTAAAATCAATGAAAATTTGCATAAAAATGAGAAATGTTGAAAACTGACCTACTTCCTGACCTCTATGTGACCTCTGTATATTTTTAATCTCACAACCAATACCCATTTTGTGATAGGGATGACAACAGGTTTCTATGCATAAATTGTTTGATCATCCTGAAAGACACCAAAAAGTCGGGAGCCAAATACTGGTTTTAATTACCCTATCTTGTCCTTTTTTTTTTAACTAAATATGTACTAAATTACTGTAAGTGTCAATCTGTACCATTCTTAATTTTGAAAAAAGAAGAAATTTTCACATAATGATCATTAGATCAAAACTTGTTATTGTAAACTGACATGTAACAAAAATAATATGTTGTTTTATTTCAGAGTCTTATCACCAAATCCATCGACAAGTACAATTTGAAATCTTCAAAAGACACTCATCTCCAATCAGCAGTGAAGGAAGTGGTGACAATCATCAGAGCGGGCAATCATTCTCTCCAAACTGGCGATGAGGAGAAGAAAGTGAAGAACCGGATTTTGAGGGCCTTAGAGTGGAGGCGGTACTATTCCAGAAAGAGGTAACTCATATGTTTATAAAAAAAATTATATATATATAGTCCTAATTGAACAGTGGCTTGTTGAATACCACTGGATGGTTAGATTTACTTGATTGCGAACATTTTTCTAGTGTCAAATTTGCTCCACTAGCAGTTTACAGAGTTAAGTGTAAAACATAAGATATACCATTATAACTAATTACTTCCCCCAAACATAGTGATATTTGTTGAATACATAATTATTTAAGTCTGAATGATACATGTTTACTGATTGACTTTCCCCAATAACATGAACAATTAACTTACACTCACTCAATCATTCTTGATTATATTTCTAAAGAGTTCATTTTATTTTTTTTTTAATAATCACATGCATTTAATTTCCCTAGGAAAAAAATGTAAATAATATTTTAAATTAAGAGGTTTTATATTATCCTTTTTTTGCTGCATTCTTTGTTTTAAATTGAAGTTACTAAAGGATACAACAATTAGGCTGAATAAATCAATATGAATTGTTCCACTGATTTCCTATTGTGCACACACTACTCTCAATTTGTGCATGTCTCCTACATGTAGCATTACATGTATATTTTGAAAAAAAAGTTATAATGCCTGGTTTTACATATTAAATTTTTTTTATATCACTCTATCATTGTATTGCTAATAATTAACTATTTTATATTTATCTAAAGAGCTCAAGCATTTTTTTTTTTTTTTAAATCTCTTCTTATTTTTAGAACACATGCATCAAGTCTTGGTGTGAAAGTGAGTAAACTTTTAAGGAAGAACCATGCTGGGACTGATCAGGCTGAGGGAGACAAAGAAAATCTGCTTCCACAAGATCTGCATGAAGTGTAAGTACATGTTTTCATATGTCAACATCTATAAATTTAACGTACATCCTGTTAAAATAATTACAAAAAATAAAGATAATATTGCTACTAGTTTTTGTAGTTATCTGACTGGTTATATAAATATATTAATAACCTTACATGTATTTTATACCAGTTTCTAATATAAAAATTTTTGTTACAGAGGGCATGATAACCGTGGTTTCAGCGCAGAGTCTCAAAGCAGTTCAAGTGACGGCGACATCCCCCTGGCTGCTTTGGCTCAGAGAAAGGAAGTGAAGAAGAACTGATTCCAGTGTAACAGTTGCTTAACTTGCCTAAACCGCTGAAGAACTCAGTGATATTATTTAAAAGACTACTTTTTTGTGTTTCACAGGGTGTGGATGTGTATAGTCAACATGGTGAAAATACATGAACTTGTTTTCAGTGACTGATGTTCTGTACTTTAATATTATAACTGTTCATGTGAATAAACCTTCTAACTTAAATTGGTAAATGATTTTCATTTGAGAGCTATATGTATTGATCATATTTATTTATATAAAAATAGAATAATAAATTATCCTTTATCATATGACTTACACTTTCTTCTCCTGGACCAGATTTAAAAAATATCAGATGCATATGTATTTTGCATGGCCATGATCATGATGATGATATCTGACCTTATGAAAAAAATACTTACGTATGATTATGATTTGATTTCATTGCTTAGCATACAACATAACATCGTAAGGAATCATTTACGATAGTCATGATAGTACATGTAAATTAGCATGAATTGATTGGGCATACTGCATTATCGACGAATAAAATATAGCTCCAACTAATGAAGCTTCGTACGATCATGACAATTGCACATTTCATGATTCACTTTGAAAAACACTCAAAGCAGCTTCTACTTACTATAAAATTTATATTCCAGACTGAAGAATGCGTCCTCGTGTACTCCATTAAGTCAAGGTCAGCTTCTTGTGATCTTTTCTATCCTCCATCCTTTGAAGAGTGTTTTCCCCAATACACGGATCTCGATCCCGAAATTTATTATGGTTGCATTAGACTTACATGTAGTACCAAACAGGAATTAATTAAATTGAAACAATTTTTGATGCACCTTCGATTATTGTAATCTCACTATTTCTTAAAGTCAAAATGATGTCATTTACCTACATGCAATTAACTCATTTGGAAATTATAATTTAAGTTTAAGAAGTATTTTATTCATAATATACAAAGTGTACAATATGGATTGAACAGCAGGGCAAGGGCCTTTATTAGTTCTCTCATTTTGAGATCAAGGTACAATTAAATTACAGAACATATTTTGGAAATTTTAATGAAAATATTTACTGACTTAGATAAGGCTCTTCGTCAACAAATTATTTCTGGTACAGCGATATTTTTTTTTAATATTCTTCTTCAACGCATATTTCAAAGCATGTTTTAGCAATAAATATTTGACTTTGGAATTGGTCATAATACCCGTCTATGTTTTACGTAAGAATAGGTATGTAAAAAAAAAAACCCGGAAATTTCCGCCATGTATACAAATTTGATGTCACACGTCGATTCTCTCAATCAAACCAATACTTAAAAACAAGTAGAGCTTTTTAAAAAAGCTTCCCGTCTTTAGCAACAATCTTAAACAGTAAACTGATATACACCTATCAGGCCGTATATATTCTTTTGAATTTTGTATTTCTACATCAGCTAGCTCTACCACGGTTGTCGCTCGGTCATCTCCGTAAACCGGGAACTTTCGGCAAACCTCGGCTGATTCCATTCCCTTCTTCAAACAAGAAAGGGAAAACGAATAATAACAAATTGTAAAGCCTGCAAGCTATAAAAATCAAATTTTATTTATAATGAAATTAAAGAGACCTTTTTATTTATTGCTATAAAAGAACCCATGTTATTAAGAATTAACAACTGCTGATTTTGCTGTTCGTTTTGTCATTTTTTTAAGATTGGAAATCTCGCAAAATTGTTAAGTCGTACGAAAATTAGATCATCAGAAAGTTATCTCCCTTGCCTTGAACAGCATTTCAACCAATGAAATAATTGAAAATTTTCTCATCATGCAATTTCTGCCAATCACAAAAGAGAGGAAGTGCATAGTCCGAAGACTGTAAAAAACTTCAACTATACAATACCGTCTTCCAAGGAAGACGGTAATTAGTATCAATTCCTTCGACTTACTTGTAATACACCCCTACTTGTTCCTTCAATTAATTAAAAAAAACATAAGATTTTTTCTTCTTTCCTTTTCTCCCTTTAACGAACCCTGATTTTTGCGTAAATTCTGTGCGTAATATTTTACATGCATCTGTACATGTGCAACTATATGTATATCTTCTTTGAACCATTCTTGAAGTTAACGTTTAATATATTTGATTTCTTTGTTACAAATTAATATTGACAGCATGTTATTGTGCAAAAAATAAATGTCAACAAATAGTAAAGTTGAAGTTTATATAAATATTTATATATATAACAAAAGCCGCCTGAAAAAAAAAAAATATATATATATATATTTGAGTTGATAATAACGTAAAGGTGCATTTGTTTCCTGACCGTCTTTTGTAAAAGGAAAATCACTACTGTGTAACTACATTCATTTACATGTATTTGATTGCAGGGTTACCAAGATTAAAAAATATTTTCGTTTTCCTAAATGCATTCAAATATTTACATTAGTTATACACAGTATTTTCAGATGTATTTAAATGCAACATGACGAATATTTATTTTTTTTTTACATGTACTTGTCAATGGCCATGCGCTTACAATTTATGTTCATAGAAATGAATGTGGATTTCTTAAATGTAGTAGCAAAGTAAGAGAATTACTAAAATAAGTATATCTTTACTGCATAATTATTAGCGAAAATCATGCACTTCCCAGTTCAAATTTCTATTTAATTAGGAATCAAGCAAATAAACAAATAAATAAAAACAACAAACGGACAAATAATTAACAGAATTAAAAAAAAAAAACTAAATAAAATAATATATTTTTCAAAATTTATTTATTAGTTTATAAATATTTAAATAAAAAGTAAATTGATTAATTAAAATAACTAACTAACTAACTAACTAACTAAATAAATAAATAAATAAATAAATAAATAAATAAATAAATAAATAAATAAATAAATAAATAAATAAATAAATTTATTTATTATACAAAAAATCTTGAATAATAATTCATGATTTGTATATTTGCCTTACTCAATAAGTCTCTAACAATCATAATAATTTTTTTTAACCATTTGTATAAAATATTGTTTAAAAATTTCTCAGGTAAATAACTCTGTGTACTAAATTGATAATCCCACATCTTAGGTAACCGTACAGTGCTCTGGAAGTGTGTATACTTATTCTTTTTGCTTCGATAAACAATACAGGGGCGTACTGGGGCATATACTGTGGCATACCGTAGATGTCTGTAGGAAACAGTAGCCATACAGTGACATACCGTAGGCGTATCGGGGCCTACTGTAGGTAACTGTAGCATGCTGTGGATACATACAGTGGCATACAGAGATTTACTGTATATACAGAGCTAGCATACCGTACCATACTGTAGGTTTACCGTAGCTTACTGTGAAAATGCTGTAGGATACAGAGAAAGACAGTGGATTTTCATACGGACAGGGGTTTTAAAAGCCAGTAGTGTCCGGCTTAATGGTGGCTTATAGATCCTTAATGATGGTTTAATGGTTGTCATTAAGTCACCATTAAGCACCTTTAAGCAACATTTACACCACCATTAAGTTACCATTAAGCCAACTCAAAGTCCTTAATGGGTGCTTAAATGTAGCTTAATGGTGGCTTACAGGTCCTTAATGGTAACTTTTAGACCACCATTAAGTCACCATTAAGCTACCATTAAGCTAGACTTACAGGTGCTTAATGTCCAAACTCCATTAAGCTACCATTAAGCCACCATTAAGTCACATTACGCAGTCGATAATATTGTTTATATGGGTGAAAAATTATTTTTATAGTGATTTGTTATCAATATTATGAATGTAGAGTTCGCTTATATCTTGATTTGGTAAAAATAATAAAAAAGAACGAAATTCAAAAACAAAAAAAAAAACGCCACAGTCGGGGCGCGATCCCATGGCCTTTGGGTTGCAATGCGAACGCCTTATCCATTAGGCTATCGCCGCTCGTGATAATGTAATGACAAAAATTAAAAGAATTCACGAAGTCCAAACTCAATGATGAAAATGTGTTTAGCTTACTTCCTATAAACCAGGACGATGTCTTAACTATGCTACGCTCACTTGACATTAATAAATCAGCAGGTGTAGATTTCATTGGTCCCCGTCTCTTAAAACTTTCTGCAAATGTAATTTCTAAACCCATAACTCATCTCATTAATAATAGCATTACTAATGGCATCTTCCCTTCCCAGCTGAAACATGCAAAAGTCACCCCCATATATAAGAAAGGCGATAAAAGTGATCCCAGTAATTACCGTCCAATATCTATCCTACCAACTTTGTCGAAAATTTTTGAAAAGCATATTGCTAATCAAGTACGTGAATTTACGAGAGCTTTTGACCTCATTATGAGCTCACAGTCTGGTTTTAGGGAATTCCACTCTTGCCAAACAGCACTAACCAAACTTACCGATAACTGGTTGCATGAAATGGACCAAGGAAATATAATTGGCATAGCTTTTCTAGATTTTAGTAAGGCGTTTGATTTAGTCAGTCATGATATCTTAATAGAGAAATTACGACATTATACTTTTGATTCACTAACAATCAAGTGGTTCCAATCATATTTAAACGAAAGGAAGCAAAGTGTAAAAATTGGTGCATGTTCTTCCGATATTTTACCTATCACAGCAGGGGTGCCACAGGGATCCATTTTAGGCCCACTCCTATTTTTATTGTATATAAATGATCTTCCTTTATGTGTAAATTACTCTAATATTGATATGTTTGCGGACGATGCAACTCTGCATTTACCTAACAGCAATGTACATAATATTGAAACAAATTTAAATTCTGATTTACGTGAAATTGAAAACTGGTGTTTACAGAATCAAATGATACTGAACACAGACAAATCAAAATGCATGCTTATGTGTACACAACAAAAAAGATCAAAATTAAATAACCCAGTACTTGATGCAAAAATTTCTGGCAAAAACTTGGAAAATGTTGAAGTTGAAAAACTCCTAGGTATTCAGATAGATCAATCTCTTCAGTATAATTGTCATGTTGATGCAGTTTGTAAATCCCCGAGATACAAATTATTTACGCTCCGTAAGATTAAGAAATTTCTTCCATTAAGTACAAGAAAACTTTTCTATAATGCATACATTTTGCCTACAATAAACTATTGTCTCACAGTCTGGGGTAATACGTCCAAATGTAACATTGAGAGAATTCATAAGCTTCAGAAACGGGCTGCTAGAATTATTCTTGATGCAGCACCTGACCAACCATCTAAGCCTTTGTTTGAAAAACTAGGATGGTTAAATGTTTTTGAGTTAGTTACGTTTCATAAATGTATTTTATTGTATAAAACTTTTTATGGTATGAGCCCAGAATATATCCAGAATCTTTTTATTTTTCAAAGTTCTGAATCATACTCATTGCGTTCAGAATTTATCTTCGATTACCAAAGCATCGAACAATCTTATTTACAAACTCTTTACAATATTCAGGTGTACATTTATGGAATAGTCTACCGTTACATGTTAAATTATCGCCATCTTTACCTGTTTTTAGAAAGAATTTGGAAAAAGTTATAATTAGCCAACGTCTGTAATTTTTATTATTATAGATGTCCTTTTTATTGTTATTAACAATGTCTTTTAAACTTTATATTTTGACTTATTTATTGTCCTATATTTTCAATAATTTGTATACTACATTCGATTATGAAGTTATAAATTGAACTTATCATTTTCATGTACATTGTATATATATTGATTGTACCGTTTTATGTATATTGTTTGAAATGTAGAAGGCCCCGGGGAAGAATAGTACTTTGTACTAATCGGGTTACCTTCTCAAAATAAAGCATTATTATTATTATCATTATTAATGATAATATTAAATATTTAACCTTTATTTTTTTTCAAAATTTGTTTGGACTTGTAAAGGTATTTACTAGTATTTTGTTGAATATTTCCAAAAGTCTTGAATTGATTTATTAATTAAAATATAAACAATTTTATTTGTGGATCTTAACACATTAATATATATTTCTACACTGAGTTCGGCTGTTAGATTGATGTAATGTGATTGAGTTCTTCGCTCTGTTATTCGAAAATTTTCGAAATGTAAGCATTAAATCATGATTGAAAATAAATTAATTATAGATAAAACACAAAAGTCTACCATCGAAAAAGAAAGAGGAAAAAACAGATTCTACTTTTATTTTTAATATACTGCGGATATTAACCGTTTCTCTGTCAACAATGTAGTGACAATCCTCGCGTAAGAGTTACCTGGTTAATTACGTTTACAAAAACTTTTTTTTTTTAGAATATCATATTCAGTTTCAATTCTTTTTGTATCATAATGGGTATCAAAATAATTGACTTTTTACGATGAATCATAATTTTTAATTTGTTATATGCTTGCGTTAAATTTGAATTTTTAAAAATAATTCATCATTAAAATCTGTCAGTGTACGTTGTGTATGTATAGTTTCCTGTTAGTTAACCGGGGACGGGGGGACTCCTAATTAAGGTCTATTGTCTGACCAGTTGGTTTACTGTACACTGATCATCTTTTAATCTTACCCCGTTTCTCAATGTGTATACATATGGTCGGATGCCATGTTTAGTCTGATCGGCCGTTCCTCTGAAAATCGATTTTGAAATAACAATCAATGAAGACCGACTAGATTTTGACAGATACTTACCGCTGCATTATTAAAAGAATAACGAATTAATTAGAATTATTCATGATGTAAAAGCCATTAAAAAGTTTTTCATGGTAAAAGTCAATCTTTGAAAACTAAACATTTGTATACCAGTGCGCCCCCCCCCTAAAAAAAAAGGACAGAGATTTTTTTCATGAGATTATATAGTTATATTCCTCTGAGTTCTGTAGCGGAATGTTTCTTTTAAAACATGAAATAAAAATACCATTTTGTTTTTAAAAAGTAATATATATTTTGTGTTCATGAATATAGATAATTTTAAGAACAAATTGATTTTTGGTATTGTAAATTTAAGATATTTCACAAGGAATTGCTCACGGTGTGTAATAATTATTTATTTTTAAAAATCATATACACTAAAAATAAAAACAACGCATGTAATAATGATTTATTTTAAAAAAAATAATATACGGTTCTGATACAGGATGTCTTGTTTTATTATCACTGTAAATGATTTTAAGAAAAAAACAGACACCTCGAGCAAGCCTCTGTGGCTATTACCTAACTTTGTTCCCAGTGATTAAGTTTATGCATGTTGACAAAAAACTCGTAGAAATTATGATCGAGACAGAATTATGAGTTGGAATAGATTTTGCGTAAATGATATTAAAATAACTAAAAGTTAGTTCAAAGATTCTATATAAGATGCGTAAAAGTTTAATGAGGGTTGACCATTAAGTCACCATTAAGCTCAGCTTAATGGTGGCTTAATGGTAGCTTAATGAAGTTTGGACATTAAGCACCTGTAAGTTAAAGCTTAATGGTGGCTTAAAGGAATTAACTTCTTTAAGCCACCATTAAGTCAACATTAAGCTACCATTAAGCGATTGCTTAAAGGTGGTCTTTCGTCTTGTGAAGGTCGCCCACAGCAATAATGCTTATACCGCCAAATGGTTCCCTGACTCCTGTTATTTCTTGTAACCTCAGGTTTATGAAATTAAACATGTCAAATCCAACCATTGATATTTCATCAACAAAAATAACTTTCAAGTGCACATACTTTGTGAGAAAGGAGCTTAACTGCTGCATATCCAATGGTTTGTACCTGAATACCTGTCCTACAGGTAAACAGAAAGCTGAATGTATAGTAAACCCATTTATGTTCCTTTAGGGGCACATAACAAGACATGCAAATTGTCTGGTGAATTGTGCAATTGGTGTGAGAAGTATTAGAACAAGGCTTGATCTAAAGCTCTTGGGACAACACTTTTTCCAACACCAGCTCCTCCACTGAGGAATGCAAATATTGGTTCAGAACAAGTTTTCAATCTGTGCAATATATGGTACATAAATTGTTTTTGCTGTTCATTTAATCCTCTCATCGTTTCTCTGTAAGCACTATTTTCAAGTTCTCCCCACTGTGTAAGATCTTCTTCCACCTGCTTTCTAGTAATACCAATGTCTAATCCAACATCATACACTGGGGCATTTTGTCCAGGATCAAAGCAACCATATTGGTCAGATATTGTTACTCCCAAGTTTCTGATAATTTCTCCTTGATGTTCATTTTCAGGTGCAACATTACTCATACATATTTCATCTGTAATATTGTTAAGACATGCCTGTTCAATATCATGAAGAAGTTCTTGATTGTGCTCATATTCTGCTCTCTTCTGTTGGATGAAGCTATATCTTGTCATATAACTCTCTTAAAAAAAACAAAAATTTTATCAAATCCTTCTCATTTCGCCAATAAGTAAAAAGCATTAGAAGTTCTCTGTAATATTTCTCAGAATCAGTTTCAATATCAAAGTGAACCCAACGCAAAATACATGGTTTCTTCCTTCGTACGATATCTGTACCATTCTTAAAAACATAGCTATGCTGAAAATCATCATCTTCCAAAGAACATATAATGTCATCTGAAGTGTCTTCAACATACTCAGTTTCTGGCAAATCATGGTTAATCTGGGCTTCATTTTCTGTCTTCTTCGTTCAAAATCTTACAGAAAATTTGGAGATGAAATCTGCAAGGCAGATATTTCTAATATCTTTTGGTCTCTGTAGATAAAGTTGTACAATATTGCTTGACTCAATATCAGTTCTGTCCTCTTTCATTTCTTCTAGAATAAATCTTGGTATCAACATTACAACTCTGTCTTCAGGGAGATTGGTATCAATGAACATAAATGATCTTGAAAAAAATCTTCTTCTCAAGAACCACTGGGCCAGAAAGGCTGAAACTTATGTAAAAGCATCCTGGGGTAGTGCAGATTCTAAATTGTTCAAATCATGACCCCCGGGATAGGGCGGGGCCACAATGGGAAACAAAGTTTAACATAGAAATATTAAGGAAAATTCTTTGAAAATCTTCTTCTCAAGAACCACTGGGCCAGAAAAGCTGAAACTTATGTGCACATTGGAGCATTCGGAGGTAGTATAAATTTCAAAATGTCTAAATTATGATCAGTAGGGTAGAGTGGGGTTGGAATATGTATTACGAGGGGGGAATCTGGTAAGGAACAAAATGATCAAAGCTTCTCAGGTGAGCGATGTGGCCCATGGGCCTCTTGTTTGCAATTGAGGTAAGAATTTGGAAGAATGATCAATAATCGAGCGCACTTTTTTGTGCGCAATAAATATACAGTTTTTTCAATGGGTGGCACTCTAGCTCTCCGATCTATCAATATTTTTTTTCCGGAGAGTTTTAGATCTGCAGCTCATTTGAAATCATTCAAATGTTTTGCCCAACCATGGTTGCATGGTCATAATAATATGGAAGTGTACTTGGGTAGTTTAAATTCAAATTTATTAGTTATTATGCCCTGAGGTAGAGTGAGACCACAATTGAAGTAGTGCATCAAAGTGTAACATAGTTCTACTGTATTATCTTTACAGTATGTATTTCAATTTATATAAAGATGATAAATAGAAGGAATCATTGAAATCCCATACTAAAGTTGACATGATCATGTTCATTGCAGTTTAATCTTTTAATGATGATTGAACAATTTGAGAATTATATAATAAATGCACATTTTTAATACATACTGTTATTTCTGTGCTATGAGTGGAATGGAGTTCTTTTTTTTTCCTTGTAGGAGGCCACTTGTAAACAAGTACAAGTGGCCTGAACATTGCTGTTAATGGTGGGGGGAACCTGGACCTTTTTCCCCCACATCTTTACTGTTGCCGTTCCTATCTTAATAATGCGATATTCTGCAGTCCTCGATTTGTAAATCTCAAGCATCTGTAAGTAAAAGCTGAGGTTAGTTTTTCTTGTGTTTCAGACAGTTATATATTGGGAAATATATTTAAGGCCAAAAATATGGCTTTTTTTTTTTTTTTTTTTTTTTT
>PRKT01000536.1:26474-37113 GCA_003671525.1 Saccostrea glomerata | reverse complement strand
AATGCGATCACATTTTGCTGAGGCTCGTAGAATCTGCATTTAGGTTCTCCAGGTGAATGATCTGGCTCCAAACACACCTTGCATTTAGGTTCGTTTTTACAGTTGCCCCTGGTGTGATCCGTGCCCCAGCAGTTGGTGCACACAAGTTTCCTTTCATGTTTTGGTTGCCCATAGTGAAAGATGAGACATCTTAGCCCCGCGCAGTACTGTACTCTAGCAAGAGATGTTCCCGGAGGGAGGGGTGCTACGTAAACGAAGCGGTTTCCATTCAATACACTCGTCATTCTCTTTGTGACTGGGTGCCTGATTTTTTCATAAAGAATCTTGCTTTTTAGATCTAGTTTTAGCTTTTCTATAAGCTCCATCACAGAAGTATCAGATACCGAAAGCGGTAACCCACATATTCTGATTTTCAAAGTTTTTTCGTTCGGATTATGGTTTCCGGAGGAATACGGATTTGTTTCGAAAAAGGACAGGGATATGTTGTTGATCTCGCATCCCTCTGAAAGAAGCGTGTCCCTGCTTTCTTTGTCTTTAAGATAAAAACGCCACAGGTTTCTGTCAAGCTGTAAGCAATGTAGGGAATTGCCCACTTTGGCCATAACGCTTTCCATAAGATCAAAGTCTGTGATCCGATCTTTGTCTTTGCATTGAATATCAGAATCCTTTAGATATAACGGTTTAATCGTTGGTTCTAAGAGCTGCTCAGCCATGACGGTACTCGTAGTCGTACAGGTAGCTAACATATAATACAGGTAGTGCTGATGAGTAGTTATTCACCCGAATTCACGGATTGTAAACAATCAAATCAAAAATCCATCAAAAGTCCAAAATTAAACATCCAGAAAAAATAAACATATATACATAATCAGGAAAGATTCCTGACACATATCCAATGAAAATGAATAATCCAAACTCAGTAGATATGCGAAAATTGTCAGAAGACTCAAGAGCTCGGTACAACACGTCTACCTTGTCCTGCGTCACGTGACGAAAAATATGTCTTGTTTCCTATTATTTTGAATGTGAAAATATGAAAGGTAGGTGCATTTTTTTAATTTTTTTTTTTTTTTTGCAATATCGAGATGAAGCCTGGAGTTCCAAGATCTATGTATTAATAAATGTTAGTTAAGTCAAGGTCTGAAACTTATATGAAAGTATTCTGGGGTATGCAGAGTTTAAATTTTTCTAATTCATGAACCCCCCCCCCCCTCCCCTGCTAGGGTAAGATGTGGTCACAAAAGGGTATACAATTTTATATTGAAATATATTAGAAAAATCATTAAAAATTTTCTTCAAGAACTAATGAGCTAAAAAAGCTGAAACTTATGTGAAAGTATCCTAGCGTAGTGTAGATTCTAAATTGTTCATGACCTCCCGAGTGTAGGGTGGGGTTACAGTAGGGTATCTAAATTTTACATTGAAATACATACGAAAAATTTAAAATTTTTCTTCTCAAGAACCACAGGGCCAGAAAAGCTAAAACTTATGTGGAAGCATCCTTGGGTAGTGTAATAGCTATATTGTTTATTCTATGACCTCCGGGGTTAGGGTGGGGTCACAATAAGGATATATTGTTTATTTCATGACCTCCGGGTTAGGGTGGGGTCACAATAGGGAATCATAGTTTTACATAGAAATATATAGGAGAAATCCTTGAAAATCTTTTAAAGAACCACAGGGCTATGAACAAGAGGCCCAAGGGCCTTGAATCGCTCTTCTGATAAATTGTACAACCTATCACTTGTATTTGAAGCCTCTAACCCTAAGTATCCTAAGACCAAAGTTGCATCACCTGACAAAGTTTGATATTTCTTAGCTAATTAGGACTACATCTTGGTCTACATTCTTGGAAAACCCAAAATGCATCAACTGACAAAGTTTGATTATTCTAAGCCAATAAATACCTAAGATACTTAAATATAGCCATTAAATGTCGAAAGTAGGTCACCGTGACCTACATTTTGGTCGACACTTTTCAGAGTCCCAAGATGCATCTGCTGACTAAGTTTGATAATTCTAAGCCAATAAATACCAGATATATTCAAAAGTAGGTCATCGTGACTTACTTTTTGGTGGACATTCTCTGAAAACCCAAGATGCATCAACTGACAAAGTATGATGATTCTAAACCGATAAGTACCGGAGATACTTAAATATAGCCATAAAATGTCGAAAGTAAGTCACCGTGACCTAATTTTTGGTCGTCACTCTGAAAACCCAAGATGTATCAACTCACAAAGTTTGATGATTCTAAGCCAATAAATACCTAAGATACATAAATATAGCCATAAAATGGTAAAGTTAGGTCACCGTGACCTACTTTTTGGTCAACATTCTCCGAAAACCCAAGATGCATCAACTGACAAAGTTTGATGATTCTAAGCCAATAAGTACTGGAGATACTTAAATATAGCCATATAATGTCGAAAGTAGGTCACCGTGACCTAATTTATGGTCATCACTTTCCGAAAACCCAAGATGCATCAACTCACAAAGTTTGATGATTCTAAGCCAATAAATACCTAAGATACTGAAATATAGCCATAAAATGTCGAAAGTAGGTCACAGTGACCTACATTTTGGTCGACATTTTTCAGAGTCCCAAGATGCATCAGCTGACCAAGTTTGATGATCATTGGTCTGAAGGTAATCAAAATATGCCTTTTAAACAATTTGAAAACAAATGCCTGCAAAATTCTAAAAGTAGGTCACAGTGACCTACTTTTACTTAAATATGTTTTAAGGTCCCAAGATGCAGCAACTTACAAGATTTGATGATTCTAACCCTCTCAGTGTCTGAAATAATGGGATGAAATGTTTTAAAAAGGATAAGTCATAAAGTTCAAAAAGTAGGTCACGGTGACCTACTTTTAAGTTGACGTTGTTCAAGGACCCAAGATGCATCAACTGACAAAGTTTGATGATCATAGGCCTTAAAGTGTCCAAAATATGCCTTCAAATCAATTTGAAAACAAATCCCCGCAAAATTTAAAAAGTAGGTCACCGTGACCTACTTTTGAGTTAACATGATGTGAAGTCGTAAGATGCATCAACTTACAAGATTTGATGATTCTAGTCCTTATAGTAAGAAAAATATACACATTTTTATTAATTGTAAATTTAGGTCAACTTTGAAGTGACCTTGAGACCACGCCCTTTGCCCCAGGGTCATGCCTTGAACAATTTTTAATCTTCAACATATCCTGATCATTGTATGTAAGTTTGGTGAAAATCTGCCTGGTGGTTCTGGAGAAGAAGATTTTTTAGCAACCAGTACTTTTGGTTTTGTTTTCCTGATTATCTCCCCTTATTTTAGGGTCCCAACCCTTATTTTAGTATAAATGGTAGCCCTTGGGCCAAGGATACCCTGTGACAAATTTGGTACTGATTGGCCAAGGGGTTCTTGAGTTATGGCCCATATTCTAAAAAGTTAACGCACACCGCACAAATGGCCATAGCATTAGCTCTTTGAGCCTTTGGCTCAGAAGAGCTAAAATGAAACTTATGGGAAGCATCCTAGGATAATGTAGATTTTAAATTGTCAAAATTATGACCTGTGGGATAGGATGGAGTCATAGTAAGTATTACAAGGGGGAAATTTGGTTTTAGGTCTCACACAAGGAAATAATTTCACTATATATTACTATAAAGCTTGAATTAAATTATTTAATTTATTAGACTCTCAGCAAAAAATTCATGAAAGAAAAAATAAAGATTAATGCTTAAACAAAAATTTAAGATCAGAAAAAATATGACTTATGCGGCTTTTAAGAAAAATAATCGACAGTAAACATACCTACCCCGAAATGCACGTGGGATTCAGCCTACACACCATCCAGGAAGTTGCATCATGCGCACCTGAAAAAAGATTTCCTTTTAATTCAGTGGGATAATTCTGCTAAAGAAATGATATTCCTAGTACATGAGTCCAATTTTAATACTGTAGGCCTAAAACAAATTGCCAAAAATGAAAAAAGAGAAAAAAAATTCTCTATATATATGGAACTTCAATTGACTAAGTTCATTTTGATTGGCTATTTCCTTGCGTAAGACCTAAAGAACATCATGGTCAAAGCTTTTCAGGTGAGTGATTTGGTCTATGGGCCTCTTGTTATTCTGTATTCTGGTCACCATTGTTATTTCTAATTCCTTAGCTTTCTTTTTTAATAAAACAATAACACCAAAACTATAAATTTTCAAAACGTTTAATATTAACTTTCCAACCAAAAAATAGCTCACTAAAAAGCACAATTTATGATTATAGTGAGTCTACATCCTGTGTGAACTTGATCAACTTACATTCTCTCAAGGTATAACAATAGTCTTAACTTTGAAATTTATCTCCCAATTAAAATAATGAGGCATCAAATATGGAATCATAATCATTGTCTAAAGAAATGGCCTTCATTTTGTATAATTCTATTTCAGATGCAGAAAGGAAGTTTCTTCTGTTCAGGTGGGTTACACATTTTCCGTTTTTGTAATTTTTTTTTGTTTTCTAAATCATGTTTTGTTCATTTTAGATTTACATACATGTTTTTAATTGCATCCTTGATGGAAATAAATATACCTACTAAAGAACGAATACAAACTCCTACATTTATACGCAACAGAATGATTATATGCTCACCTGTTGCTGTGGGTATGTCAAACATCTCATCACCATCTTCGTTATCATGGGATCCAAATGTAAAACAAATTATTATATGTATACTTGTAATATATATTTAGTATGCATAATTATCAATTTTCCATAACATGACAACTGTTGGCTAGCCTTTTCTTGGTGCCTTTACTGTCTTAAATATCTGATGGGTTGAGGGTCTAACTGAAACCAGGGCCTGCCTTGATGGAATCGTAAGGTAATCAACATCTTCTGATGGAATGTAGATCTACCTGTAACAAGGGCCTGCCTTGATGGAACCGTAAGGTAATCAACATCTTCTGACGGGTTGTAGATCTAACTGTAACCAGGGCCTGCCTTGATGGAACGGTAAAGTAATCAACATCTTCTGACGGGTTGTAGATCTAATTGTAACCAGGGCTTGCCTTGATGGAACCGTTGAGGTCATCAACATTATCATACGGGTTGTGGACCTAACTGTAATAGGTATGCTGACTGATTGAGTTGCCTGTAACTTTGATACTGTAATACAGAAATATTACATAACATTGTAATACCCATATTTCATGTTGCAAAATTAATTTCAATCAGTCAGTAAAATGTTTACATGTACATGTCAGTAAAATGTTGTTGACTGACCCTTGTGTATTACTTTTAAGTATTTAATAATACATGATACATTAATATGAGAGGGACTAAGGTAATGAGTGGTTCGTTTAGTCTCGGACTTCCTGTGATCAGAGTTAATTACATGTTACTCTTCAGTACGCTCATCTGCAATAGATTTTTACACATAGATGGTTTCTATTTTGTTTTTTTTTTCTCTAATAAGAAAAAAAATACCTAACTTTTTTTTAATCTTTAAGTAATAATATTGGATAACTATATTCATGTTCAAACTATTGAGTTTTTTGTCGTTTCCATTCTGAAAAAATTACAACAGAGACTTTAGATCTATTACCTCACG
The DNA here is from genome assembly GCA_003671525.1 of Saccostrea glomerata. Lineage (NCBI taxonomy): Eukaryota > Metazoa > Mollusca > Bivalvia > Ostreida > Ostreidae > Saccostrea > Saccostrea glomerata. The sequence goes on along the minus strand of PRKT01000536.1, from coordinate 31,519 downwards.
ACACGAGAGATTTTCATTTACTAACAAGCATGATAATCTTTTAAAGAAATACTCCCTTAATTCTTAACAGCAACTTGACTTGTAAATAGATTTAAAGTGTTGGATTCACCCGTCGTGAAATGTCGGTAATCTATATCATTCAAAGAAATAGTTTACTTTCGGTAAACATCCTCTAGCAAAGGGAATGTATCAAAACTTCATATTTTCACATCCTGAACCCGATCTTAAGAGAGCATTATTTTGTGATCGGCTGTGACACAGTTTAAAAATAAAAACGCATGTTATTGATTTGTTCGAATTTTACCGAAAACTTTGAGTCATTTTAGATTAAATTACGATATTTAATAACAATTCACATTTAAAAATTTAATATAACTTCTTTCTATCTATCCGTTTTCTCAAATTTTCAGTAAATAGGACTGGTGGTGGTGGTGTAAGGTTGTACATGTATGAGTGTGAGCATTTTACAATAAAAAAAATGGAATGAAAGTTGTAAAAGTTGCACTGTCATCAAGTACGTATCCGGTTAACCGGTTAATCATAACAAAATACGCATTTTCATTATGTACATAACTCTTTTTCCTATGTAGATCTATTGATATATAAAAGAAGACTGATAAAGTATAAATATTAAATTATTGTATTTGTCTTCATTCTTGCTTTAAAAAAACATAAGCTTATATATTAAATTTTTATTCAATATAGACTGGGGAAAAATTGAATCATGTCAGAGAAATCACTGATGTTTTTCCAATTTAGATTTCACATATTCTGCGTTGTCCTGATAATTAAAACGTTTCAAGTTCTGAAAGACATCACTTAGTTTACAAAGTATTCTACAGATAATAGCAAAAACAAACATATTAATTCGCAGTTCTCAACGGTGATTTAATCATCATTAAAGAAATACAGGACAGTCAGGGTAACGACATTGTGATTAAACAGTAATTAACACTTCAAATACAAAATGACCAATTAACTTACAATCTCAATCCGGAGAACGATAATTACATCCAAGTCAGATTGGACATGTGAAAACGCCGAATTATCAACGTTTACGCAAATATTTCTTTTTTTCAAAAATGAATTAATTCTGACTTTTAAAAATATGTTCAAATGTATTTATTTCTGACTAACCGATTACAGATTTTCTAACCGATTGCCATCGTTCCGACCGAGTAATCGGTTAACCTGTTACAAATTGCCATCCCTAGCTGTGACCCATGTAACCATAGAAAAACAGACCTCTGCAAGGCTTTTAATTGCTCTGTAACCATTGTCACCAAAGAAATATAGTTGTAACCCATGTAACCACAGAAAAAAAACCAGATCCCCTGCTAGGTTTTCATGTACTGTGTTAAATCATTACATTTAAATTACATCAGCCCGAGGGATTACTAATTACTAATTATGGTATGAAGAACTTCCAATGCACTTGCGTGAACTGGAACTCAGGGATGAGTGTTGTGGTAACGTGGGTTTACATGGCTTTAGCACAACAGAAGGAAGAAATTATGGGAGAATTACGCAAAACTCAGTCTACCGAGCCAGTACCGGGACCTTCAAGCGCGAGTTCAAAAAATTATGAAAATCCACAATTGGAAGATTCGAATGCTTGTCAACCAAAGACGTTTGAATTTAAGCAAGAGGGAACAAAAATCCAATTTAACTTTAACACAGAAAGAATGCAACATTAAAGAACAATCTCTTATGCATGAAGGAAAAAACAAAGAAATTGAACAAGTCATTAAATCAGAAATTATCACGTTAGACCAAAGAAACAATATTTTGAAGATTGCAGACAGACATGGCTGGGACACAGTCCAGGAGTATCTTGATGATCCTCTTGCTGATAGTGGTAAAGACGCTAATAAGCTACGAATAGCACTTATGCGAGCATCCCGAAAGAGAAACCAGTATAAGCCATACGCAAGAGGATTCAGCAGGGGCGGATTCAATGCACGTTCCTTTTTTCGTGGCTTGAGCTAAAGCTATCCACAAAAGCGGAATGATAACTTCAGCCAGGCAACATCCCAGCAATTTAACGATGGGGTATGCTTCTACTGTAAACGGCCCGAACACACAGCGAGATTCTGTCCATTCAAGCCCACAGGACGAAAGACTACCTTTAAGCAATCGCTTATTGGGAGCTTAATGGTGATTAATGAAGTTAATTCCTTTAAGCCATCATTAAGCTACCATTAAGCCACCTTTAAGCTGAGTTTAATGGTGACTTAATGGTCAAACCTCATAAAAACACTTATTTACGCATCTTATATCAAATCCTTGAACTAACTTATTCAATTAAATTTCAATATCATTTACGCAAAAATTTCAATTCATAATTTTGTTCGATCGTCATTTCATTATAGCATTCTTGTCAACATGCATAAACTCGGTCACTGAGAACAAAGTTAGTTAATAGCCACAGGTGCTTGCTCCCGGTGTCTAATAATTATTTATATAAAACTAGAAGTCTCTGTCGAGACTGTAGCTCTACTGGTTTGTACTTATAACAAAGGATGAGAAATCATTGCCACCAGACCAAAACTGTAGAAGGAGTAGTGTTTTAAAGGAATTTGAGAGAGAATTCTATTTTCAGTAACCATGGCAACACCATTCATCGAAATCAAACACCGATGCACTATTTTATGTATCTTAGTGTAGTCTACTTGTGTGCCAAGTTATATTGAAATCAGATCAAAACTGTTGGTGGAGTAGCGTTTGACTTGAATTTCACAGAAAATTCTATTTTAAGTAACCATGGCAACACCTTACGACAAAATCAAAAACCGATGCACTCTTTTATGTATCTTAGTGTAGTCTACTTGTTGTCACCATGACCTACTTTTTCGTCGTCACTCTCCGAACCTAAGATGCCTAAACTGACAAAGTTTGATGATTCTTAGCCAATAAGTGATTGAGATACTTAAATATAGCCATAAAATGTCAGAAGTAGGTCAGTGTGATCTACTTTTTGGTCGACAATCTCCGAAAACCCAAGATGCATCAACTGACAAAGTTTGATGATTTTAGGTCAATAAGTACCAATACTTAATTAAGTGTCTCCTTTACACTTGAGAATGAATGGGATCCTCCCTGTTAAAGCAATTATGTTGCAAGATGTTTCATCAAAAGCAAAAGTGTGTCTGTCTGGTGAAAATGCTGGCCACAATTTTTTCTGTTGGAGATGTCTTGCACGTGTCAGCAGTGTATTCAAAAACTTTCCAAAACAACAAGCAATTAACAGCATCTCCACATTCCAAATGTGAGGTAATAATTTTTAGTTTATCTTTAAATTTTTAATTATATAAAAAATTGACATTCTTATAAAATTTGGACATTACTGATATGTCTAACAATTATTCAAATATAAACATCAAATCTCTTATTTTTTCAGTTTTTAACAGATATCCCGGAAATCCAGATAAATGAATCTGATGCAGACACTAACGATCCTGATTTCCAAGAAAACATTGACGTAGACTTCATTAAGAAAATAACCCTTGCAGACTTCATGAACGTAGATTACTACAAATGTTGTAGTACCAAAGGTATTATTTTCTGAATTTGTGCACACAAGCATATATTAATCTGAATTTTTATACCCCCCCCCCCTTCGAAGAAGGCCTTCGAATAAGGGAGGGCATAATGCTTTGCTGCTGTCTGTCGATCAGTCGGTAGGTCTGTCGGTCCATTTAGTTTCCGTTCATTTTCTTCATAATCGTTGCACATACTGAAATGAAATTTGGTATACTGGTATATCAGATGAATATCTAGGTCAAGTTCTGTTTTGAGTACGATCGCACCATAATTGACAGAGTTATGCCCCTTGGACTTAGAAAAATTCAAATAATTTGCAGTTTCCATTCATTTTCTTTTGAGAGGTTGCACATATTGAAATGGAATTAAGTATACAAACTAGTCAGATGAATATCTAGGTCAACTTATGTTTTGGGTATAATCACACCATTTTTGACAGAGTTATGTCCTTTTGGACTTAAAAAAATACCAATTAGTGGGGGAGGGGGGCATAAGTGTTTTACAAACATCTCTTGTATCTGTTAATTTTACTTTAATAATTGTTTTTTTTCATATCTTTTTAGCATGCAGACAGCAGAAGTATGTGAGTGGCAAATGATGAAAAATCCAATGAATATTCATATAGGGTTGTATAAACGTGTATTCCATTACGGTGCAGAAACTGAAAAAGACAAAAAGGTTTGTCTACTCCCTGGGACTATCAAAAAAATCTTGAAGAAGAATTAGATGTTTCATCAGCAGATGATGTGATTTCTACCCAAATCCCAGAGCTTCCTATCCGTTTCAAAGCATCAATTAATGCCGCGAACACCATTTACAACATCCAAGAATAAACTTAATGGTGAAAGATTTAAACACTGGGTATTAGATGCAAATCTTTAAGGGTTGTTTTTCATACGTATGAATTTTTTGTTTTTAGATTCTAATGGTAAATAGTAGTGAGTTGCGTTCCCCTGCTTCCCGCTAGATGGCGATACTGTTCCCGGTCCATCACATCTCTTGTTTACATTGGATGCACAACGCAGCGATTAACAAGAAACGTAATATAAATACCGTCTCTATATACACGCGAAATATTAATCATGAGCGACTCAAAATACGGCTCCATGACAATTATAGATCTTAAAAATGAGCTAAGAAAAAGAAATGCCAGGATAACGGGACGAAAACAAGAACTGGTCGACAGGTAATTCGATACTGAAAACCGCATGATAATACCTCGTGCTGCATGCCGACAATCTGAACTCTTCGTCTTAAAATATAATATATCAATATGGCGATTAATTAAATAATCGTAAATTGTAAATAAATATAAAACAGTTTCTTTTTCTTTTAATTTTCCATAGACTGGAAGCATATGACAGAAACTTCAACTTCGGAAAAGTTGAATACACTGACCCAGAATTTTGTATGCAACTTCCAAGTTACGATACGTACGCTGACGTAAATTCTGACACTCCCTTTTCTGGTTTGTCCATGGATACCGTTCATAGTTATTTTGG
>PRKT01000536.1:0-22936 GCA_003671525.1 Saccostrea glomerata | reverse complement strand
CGATCGCCGGTGGCCAGATAGCTCAGTTGGTAGAGCACCTGACCGGAGTTTCAGGGGGCCCGGGTTCGAATCCCGGTCTGGTCCGCTGCATTTTCTCCTCTCCAGTTACATTTGGTGCCGTGACCAGGATTGGGATTGACAGGTGAAAGACCTGCCAGGGATGAGCCTGGGTTGGGGTCTTTGGAGGGCCAAAGACCTTTAAGGAGGGAGGAATGTGGCGGTCAGCCGGGTTCGATCGCCGGTGGCCAGATAGCTCAGTTGGTAGAGCACCTGACCGGAGTTTCAGGGGGCCCGGGTTCGAATCCCGGTCTGGTCCGCTGCATTTTCTCCTCTCCAGTTACATTTGGTGCCGTGACCAGGATTGGGATTGACAGGTGAAAGACCTGCCAGGGATGAGCCTGGGTTGGGGTCTTTGGAGGGCCAAAGACCTTTAAGGAGGGAGGAATGTGGCGGTCAGCCGGGTTCGATCGCCGGTGGCCAGATAGCTCAGTTGGTAGAGCACCTGACCGGAGTTTCAGGGGGCCCGGGTTCGAATCCCGGTCTGGTCCGCTGCATTTTCTCCTCTCCAGTTACAATCGCAACAATCCACTTGTTTCTTCTTAACTTTTCCGTAGGGAACTGATGTCCACCTCTTTCGTGACATCCAGGCACACAACAACAATTACTAGGCATTATTCTTTGTATTTAAAACAATCGTAAACCTAACATCCCAGTTTATTTACAATGTGTTTATCACGAGGCGGAAGTTTATCAAGGACCGGGACACGTAGCGCCACCGCAACACGAACGATAACTCACTACTATTAACCATTAGAGTCTTGTTCGTTTTTCCATTTCATACTATGCGTTTGTACTTTTCTTCTCTGCTACTTTATACATTTTACAATATTGTTATAACTGAATTTTACAGCATTAATTAGGAAAATTTCTTTGTAATTTATGTATAATTTCTAACGCATCAACAAATTTGGCTTATAAATATACTTAAATCTCTCAACTTTTTAATATACTTCGTTATTATTGTGTCTATTTTTCTTTATTTTTCATTTTTCAAACACATAAACCAATATCATTTATTGTTTGTTTAGTCTTCACTTTTGATGCATTGTTTAATTTAAGAAAGTGCATAATAATTTCCTTAAACATATTTTTTAAAACAATGGCATAAATTTTTCCGTGAAATTTAAATTACCATATACTTTTGTATAATATGTACATCTTTTTACCTTTTTCATTTAATTTAGTTGATGTAGTAGAATATACATGTGTTTTACTTTTGTAAATCTATACTTGTAATTATATCTTTTGTGAATTCCATAGTTTTTTTCCATAGATGTTGCATATACTTAAATAATGTCAACTTTCTTCTTGTATCCAGTTTTTAATAAACTTTTTAGATTTTTTTTATTGTATTTGTTTGTCTACTTTAAAGGAAAGTTTTTAATTTGAAAGAGAATTTAATGGGTATAAATCTGATTAAAATAATGTGAAATGTTAGGCAAGTTTTGAATTCATACAAATGTTCCTCTTTTTTTCTTTTTAATTATAATTTTTACTTACAACAAGTAGACCTATATCAGAAGATTTCTCTTATTCATTCTAAATTGAGTTATAAAAAAGTACCATATTTGTTCTGGTTTATAAAATGTATATTTTCATATTATCTGCAATATTTTTATGTTCTCTTCAAGAAATATTATATTTTCTCTAGTCAAATTGTTTTTTTTTAATGATGCCATAATTGTTTCATCTAGTCATGACATTTTTCACTTCAACCTGCAGTATATCAACTTGGCATTTTTTAAACCGTGCTATTTGTTCTCATGTGCAATTGAATTATAAACAGTTTTATGTCAGTTTTTATTTGTATTGTTTTTATTTTGAAAAATATTCAGGTAAATATTTGTTACTGTTTAATAATAAACTTTGCATTCTCTGAAGTATTTGTTGTGTTAAACTTATTTATTACCATCATAAATCACCATCATATACCATGTATACCATACATTCAAGTATAATCTGAAGATTCAAATTTCATGGAAGTGCTTATCAGAGTTTATATATATATATACATACAAGAAACATATATTGACGCAAGCGTCAAAAATCGGCCGCAAACCAATTAATTGTTCCTTTTATTATCAACTAAAGACTGAAATAGTGATCTGTTTTAAAATATCTTATATTTATCTGTTAATATATATCCTTGTGACATTAAACGCTTGTACAGTACATTGCATGATTCTCTTATCTATATAATGCATGCTCAGTATTACATGTATATACATGTATATACATGTATATAAGCAAAGTAAACCTGCTGGTCCTCTGCGTCAACAAACCGTGGGTCAGTATAATTAAGAGGCATTTACATTATTAAAAGTTTAAAACTAAAGTTTAATGAAATCTAGAACTAGATATACAGTGTAATTTTAATTTAATAAAAACGGAACAAATATGTGGGACTCCTTGCTCTCTCTCTTCGAGGAAAAAACTAAACTCCCTCTAGATCCGCCACTACATTTCTTCTCTTTCAGTTTCTTTGAGTTATAGCGGGAAAATTCTTGGCACATTATAAAACGTGCATTATCCTCGTCTGCTAAGGGCAAAATCTTGTAATATTCTGTAGCCTGCTAGGTCTTTTGATGAATTAACATTTAACCATATTTTTGAAAAATTTTATATATGTACATGTGTATACGTCATTTTAAAGTAAATATGTACTACAAATCCTGTTTAAATAGAGAAAGTAAAATTGTGCAATATACATAACACGGTCTTTGCTTTAGACTATGCCCAACACATGTCCTAATTTTCTCCGCACCTCAAACATGTCTAAGTTTCTTGACCAGGATTGGATGAAATATTTACCTCATTCTTTATTTTAAAAAATTAAATCTTATGTTTATTGTGCATTCTTGTTAAACATTTAGACGCTCTTTTAAATATACTATTATATAGGGCTGGGTATTGGCCCGATTCAGTTAAAATGTCGTCTACGTACTATACACGTGGTGCGGCAGGCTCTAAACACCCGACCAAGATATTTGAAGATTGTGTTACTGGCGAGGAACTTGAAGAGGCTCTACAGCACGACCCTAAATTACACCAGCAGTGTGATGGAAGAATCAATAACATTACTTTCAATACAGATTCGACAGACATATGGAAAAAGGTAATAGTGGACTTTTTCGGAAGTGAAAATACAGAATGCTTACCCAGCCAAAACAAAAGTAACAGCGTACTTAAAGTCACATATGAGAAAGACGCTTGTGTAAAGTTTAACTTTTTTACGACAGGCAAGGTTAATATCCAAGGGGATACTTGTTCAGCATTTTACGATCTGTACTTTAAACAACTTGAAGATCTCGTAAACTCTGAAGCGGAAAGATTGGACGTTACTCATCCTAAAACTGTACATGATTCTTCTGAACCCAAGATACAAAATTGTGAAACATTTACAGGAGATACACTAGAGATTCAACCAGATGATATAATCACAGATCAACCTCAAAATGATATGAACACTTGTGATTCCAGTGACACAGTTACTTCTTGTGATGCTAAAAACAACAGAAACACAAGTCAGATAATAGACTCTGTAAAAGAGTCTGTGAACAAATTTGAACTTAGTGCAAGCCGTATAGAGAATGTTGTAGTGAAGGCTATCAGTGACCTCATTAAGAACAGTCAGAATGGCATCGATTGCCTAATCAAGCAAACAGAAGGCCAGATTGCAAAAACATTGAAAATATTAGTTGAAAATTCCAACAACAACCAACCAAAACAAACACCTGACCAAGTGTTAGCCCTGAAGACAGAACTTTCACAAGTAAAGGCAGAAAATCTTGTGTACAAGGAAGAAATTGATGGAATAAGGAAGAGACATGCCAGAGAGCTGAGAGAAATGGAGGCCAAATATACACAAATGATCAACTCGTGTGATAAAGAGAGAGAATGGTTCCAAAAAAGACTAACTGAAAGAAACAACACTATAGAAAACTTAGATGAAAAGATCAGTGAGTTGAAAACAAAACTTTATAACAAGGAAGAAGAAACATTGTCTCTCAAGTTACATATGCAGAATCAATTACAAGATCACACCACGGAAATGGTTCAAGTTGCATCAAAGAAACCCAACACTGACAAAAACGAAGGAAAGCGTAAAGAAAATGGCAGAAAACCTAAAGTACTTCTAATTGGGACTTCAAATGTTCACAAAATAAAGGAAGAAAAGTTGTCAACACAATTTGACACTATCAAGAGAATAGCATATACTCTGGAAGATACACATGACGAAATAAAGAAGTTCACAGAGACTCCAGACTGCATTGTTCTACACTCATTAACAAATGATGGAAAAACCAAACATGCAGTACAATGCACACAACAGCTGGAGGAAATTATTAACTCCTGCAAGACAAAGTGGACTAATATTAAGGTTGTGCTTTCATTGGAAACTCCTAGACTTGATGATAATCATTTAGATGCTAAGATGCAGACCATCAATGCAGCAGTGGTAATGAAGTTCATGGACGACCCTCATGTTACCCTATCACATAATACAAACTTAACAAACAATGGTATTCCACTTACAAATTTACTGGAACAGGATGGATATCATCTATCAAAGCAAGGCACTGCAAGACTGGCTGCAAACTTAAAGAACACAGTGTTTTCGGCACTAGAGATTCACCAGTTACCTGCACAGAGAAATAATGGCGCGAGGTTTGGCAAATGGAACACCAAATACGGTAATTACAGAAACGCGAACCAATGGAACACCAGTTACCACAACTTCGGATACAACCCTGGATACAACAATTTCCGTGACTATGGATGGAACAACTACCATGACAGGAGACAAGGCCAATGGAAATATTGACCCATATCCCAAACATGGGCAGTTAATTATATCAACTGTCTTACTGAAATATAAACAAAACAGTTAGAGTTGACTGTTTAGGAAGTCTTTTTAAGTAGATCTAATTTGCTTAGTTTGATTTAGTTGTATATGCATGCTTAGTAAGCATTTCTTTAGTGAAGTTAAGTTTTGTTTTTGGAATATTGGGGGTCTAATTACCAGAGGGGAAAACAAACTGGAAGATGATTTTTTCTTGTCAGAACTATTTGGATACGACATAATATTTCTTGCGGAGACACATGTGGGTTATGATTTCAAAGCCGCACTAAATGGCTATAAATTTTTTTCAATGTCAAAAAATGGAAGGCATTTTGGAGGGCTAGGTATATTTATAAAAACAACAATAAAACCTTATGTCTCTATATTACCAAACACAAACAATGATTTTCAGTGGGTCAAATTAGATAAATCTTTTTTTCATTTAGACAGAGATTTGTACATGTGCTTAGTATATTATCCACCATCCCAGTCACCTTATTTTAAAAATTTATCAATAGATATTTTACAGTCCTTAGAGAGTGAAATTACACATTTCAGTACTAAAGGGGATGTAACTCTTTGTGGTGACTTTAACAGTAGAATTGGAAACCTTTTAGATTTTATACCATGTGATACCATAGATCATCTTCCGGTTGGTGATGACTATTTGTCAGATTTAGATTCATACTGTAGACAAAGTAAAGACAATATCATAGATAACAGAGGCAAAGAGCTTATTGAAATTTGTATTGGTAATCAATTACGGGTTTTAAACGGAAGGGTCTTAGGAGACCTTTTAGGTAACTTTACCTGTTTTACAAGCAGTGGCTGTAGCATAGTGATTATGTTTTTGTATCAGAACGCATTATTGATAAAATTATATATTTCCATGTATCACCATTTTTAGCAACTTTAAGTGATTGTCACTGTAAAATTACATGGAGTTTACTTGCAAAATTTGACAAACTTATAGACAAATCCCAAAACTCCCAAACACTGGAACAAAAACCATGTAAATTTATTTGGAATGAACAGTCTGAAAGCAGATTTCAACAGTATGTCAGTAGTGATCTAGAATTTCAAAACAAAATTAACAGCTACAATTCTTCGAGTATTTTGGATGTTAACAAAGCTGCTCATAACTTGAATGAAATTTTTCTAGATGTGGCATCTAAAACTCTAAGAAAACCAAAATTCAATAAACAAAAGAAAACCAAAAAATCTGAACAATGGTTTGACAAAGATTTGCATTGTTTACGTCGTAGATTAATATCATTTGGTACAGTCTTAAGTTTTTTCCTAGAAACCCACAGGTACGTGGCAGGTATTATAGAATACAGAAAGAGTACTCTAAAGCTGTAAAATTTAAACGGAGGAAATTTAAATCGGATATGTTGAACAAAATAAGTGAACTTCATAAAAATAATCCAAAAGCTTATTGGGATATGCTATCAAAATTAAGATATGACAGAGACACTAAAGTCCCAGCTGACTTAATATCCCCGGTTTCATGGTTAGATCACTTTAATTCATTAAACAAAATTGATAATGCTTTTACTGATCGTATTCAAATCATCAAAAAGCAAGTTACAGATTTAGAAAAATTTAGGTGCTTTAATGAGTTAGATATGAAGATAACAGAAGGGGAATTATCTAAAGCTATCAAAAAAACTTAAAAATAATAAAGCAGTTGGTCTGGACCTTATTTGTAATGAAATATTAAAATATGGGCAACATGTTTTTAATCCTTGTCTTTTAAAATTGTTTAATAATTGCCTTATTTATGGCATATACCCCAACTCTTGGACCAATGGGTATATAGTACCCCTTCATAAAGGAGGTGATCCAAGTAATCCTACAAACTATAGAGGAATCACAATAACAAGTAACATAGGTAAATTATTCAATTCTGTCTTAAACTCCAGATTGGACAAATTTTTAGAAGAAAACAATATTATTAGCAAATACCAAATTGGTTTCTCTAAAGCATGTAGAACATCTGATCATATGTTCATTTTGAAATCTCTTGTTGAGAAGTATTGTCATCAAGTAGGAAAGCTATATGCATGTTTTGTTGATTTCCGTAAAGCTTTTGACACTGTTTTACATGATGGTATAAAGTTAAAACTTCTACAAATGGGGGTTGGAAGTAATTTTTACAGTTTAATCAAAAATATGTATTCTAAAAACATGTCACATATTCAATTAGGAAATCATTTAACAAAACCCTTTTATACTAATCTGGGTGTAAGACAGGGGGACAATCTGAGCCCGAATTTATTCAAAATATTTATTAATGATTTACCAAGTATGTTATCCAGTACACCAGATCCGTGCACACTTAATAATTTAAAAGTACATTGTTTATTATATGCTGATGATGTTGTTCTGTTATCAACCTCAGACAATGGTCTTCAACAAAAGCTAAACACATTAAATGAATTTTGTCAAAAATGGTGTTTAAATGTAAATGTTGATAAAACAAAAGTCTTAATTTTTAATAAATGTGGTAAACTGTTGAAGAATAAATTTTTATTGAATAATAGTTTACATGAAAATGTTACCAATTATAAATATCTTGGTGTTTATTTCACTGCATCTGGTACTTTTTCGCATGCTAAAGATGCATTGTATAAAAAGGGTCTAAAATGTTATTTTAAGTTATGTAAAGATATTTTAGCATTTCATCCATCTGTTAAAACTAGTCTTCATATTTTTGACCACACAATTAAGCCAATACTGTTATATGGCAGCGAGATATGGGGTGTGTTCAATCCTCACTCATCACGATTCAGAAATGGTATCTCAATCGACAATGTATATAATTTTTCAGAACCTGACAAGCTACATTTGAAGTTTTGTAAATTTATACTGGGTGTTCATAAGAAAAGTGCAAATTTTGCAGTAATGTCAGAACTTGGAAGATATCCATATTATATTAATATCATAAAATCAATGTTATTATATTGGCATAGATTGGAAAATTCTGATAACAGTTCTCTCCTGTACAATGCTTTTATTAATTCTAAAACACTTAGTACAAATAGAGACACCTGGTTCTCTTGTATTCTTGAATTTTTGAAATTTTTAGAAATACCAAAAAATGCCTCCTCCTTAAGTCAATCTAAATTCAAATTTGTCATCAATAATCAAATTCGAAAAAAGTTTATTTGCTCTTGGCTGAAACTGAAAGAAAAAAATTCTGATGGAAAATTGGACTCTTATGTAAAGCTTAAAAGTAATTTCCAACGTGAGGAATATTTAACATTACTAAATAACTTTAACTTTAGAAGAGGTATAACCAGATTAAGAATATCTTCTCACAAACTCAAAATTGAAACTGGCAGATATATTGGACTTGAAAGAGATAAAAGAATATGTGAAAAATGTAATTTGAATGTAGTGGAAAATGAAATACATTTTACCATAGACTGTCCTTTTTACAAAGAAAGAAGAATCAAACTTCTAAATGAAGCACAGAAATATAATAAAAATTTTCATAGCTTAGATAGTTCTCAAAAATATTTTTGGATCATTACATGTGAAAATATGAATGTCTTACTTCAACTTGGAGAGTACCTGTCTAATCATTTAATATAACATTTTAAAGCACAACAACAATATATATGTATGTATTTTTACTTTTAACACAAATTACTGTATATTTTTTTTGGTTTATCTACTTATTGATTGCCTTTGTCTACACATGTACCTTTCATGCCTCTCTGGGGGCCCTTAATTGGAAATAAAATATTGTCTATTGTCTGTCTATTGTCTAAATTTACATGCAGAATGTACAAAACTATGATAAGTAACCAACACGGAAAAAAATCTTGTTGATTTCATTTAAGTTGTGCTCTGAATTGTACCCACAAAACAACTTCTGTCTTACTGTTTGCTTAATAACAAACTTTCAGAAGTCCATTTTTATATTTAATGACAAAATTCCTTACTCTATTACTCTAAGCATATTGCCAATATATCGATATTACAAAATCGTATTGCGATACGATATTTTTTGTCATTGTATTGCAATATATTGAAATATCGATATTGCCCAGCCCTACTATTATATTAATGTTAAATATTTTTATTTAAATTGTTTTAACTCCGCAGAAACGCACAGCGACTTCAAACTTTCATATCATATAACCGACCGCCTCCTGGCGGCCGGTAATAACTTAATCTGATAGTTGGTATAAAATTTGTTTTGCGGCCGAATCTTGACGCTTGCGTCAAAGTTTTCTTGTTACGTTTCATTCGCTATAGGCCATGAATTACGGTACATTGCAGTCCGAATATTTTTAAGTTCGCCTTCACTTTGGTGCACTTTATCATTGGAAAATAACTCGTTCCTCATAGGACTCGTGATAGCCGATGCACACACTTTAACAATGTTTGAATCAATCGTAAACACTAGTGCAAGTTTGAACGAAGGAGTAAATACGATATAAGTGAATTTAGCATCAGTGCACATAAAGTGACGAACACTAGCTTCCTTTTGTCCAGTGCCATTTGGTTGTAGACATGAGGGCACACGAATGCTAGTTAAATCGGCACTTGGTAAAATCGGCACTTAGTTAAATCGGCACTTGTTAAAATCGGCACTTAGTGAAATCGGCACTTGGTAAAATCGGCACTAGTTAAATCGGCACTTAAGAAGGTTGGCTTCTAAAGCAGTTGCAACAGTTAAAAAAAATTGCTATTTTGTATGAAATGTAAACTTTCTACTCAAATATACTCAACCAGGTATGTTTAGCAAAAATGATGAAATCGGATCGGTAATCAAAGTAACGTAATCAAATACTCGTGCTAGTGGAGACACACGTTTTTTCCCTTATGTCTTTACCATTGGATCGTTGCCTAATTAATGGTAACTGTGTATTATATTAGTATTGTTCATAATAAAACATTAAATATACCATGGTACTCTGACATCCCGCATCCGATGTTTAAAAATAAGAACAATAAGAATTTCTGAAAAAAACTCAAGTTTTTAATTGTCAATATATTAATTACTCAAGTGAGGCATCTATTACACAATATTACTTAAAAAAATATAGTTCTAATCCTACTCTAGTAAATTGTATTCTAAAGCGAAAATGGCATAAGTATCCAACAAATTTCATCTGAATGAGAATTTTTTTTACTGGAGTATCGACAGTCGCACTCAACTTTTGAGTTCATTCGATCCATAAAGGGAAGAAGAGGTATTTATATACTGTTGTCTTGGCAACTTCAAAAATTAACAACTGCAATTATAAATGCTGTATAAAATAAAATATATTTACTCATTCCCAGACTTAAAAATTCTGTCAACTCAAGGGTTTTTCACTGGTCAGGAGGTCCATAGATGGCTGCACACTCTTTGAGCAATCGACTTGCACTGATCTCTCTTTCACAGTACTTGTTCTAAAATTTGAAAACTTTCCCCTGGATATGCCTGGATCGTTTCCTCTGGTAACGTTGCAGCTTTCCCTCAGTCACTAGCCTCAGTTGCAGGGGAATGTCCTTGGACTCTCTGTAGAGTTCTTGAACAAGGCTGTAAAAGGGCACTGGTCCTCTCACTGCCACGGCATTATTAAGGCGGTTATGCCAACCTTCTACACCATTATTTGTCCTGATAACTGTCATGAATATGCTCCAGGAGTCAATCTTGAATACCGTGCTGGTGATCCAAGTCCTGTAGACATAGTCCATGACAGGTACCAGGGCTCTTGGAGCTCGCGCATCCAGTTGATGGAAGGTGTCCTCAATGTGTTCTGGTGGAAGGAATGGCAATGCCAGAACTTGTCGCACAAAATGGTACACATCGTTCCTCTCATTGTAGGCTCTCTGAAAGGTGTACGTAAACATTCAGTTAACATTAATCATAATGTAATACATAAATCCAAATTGCCATGCAAAACAATTATTCATAGATCTAATCAGTGTCATAATTAGTATTATTTAATAGTTAAGCCTTCCTATTCTTTTCTTTGTTTAAGATAAATTGTATAAATTCTCAGCATCATTTGAGAAGTAGACTTGAAAATAACTTGGATTAGCTTTATCTACTTATTTTATGTACCTGTAGACCATGTTCCTGGACTTTCCTGAAGACAGCCTGCGACCAATGAAAGGCACAGCCTTGAATGGCATGATGGGGGAAGCGTTCTCTCAGTGCTTGCCATAAACCAACCTCAAAATCTGCCACGAAACCTCTCAAAGAAATATGCTCTGGCAGTTGATAGTCAATGAACCTCAGTACATTGAAATAATGTACGAAACTACATTTACTACATTTAATATGTTACTAATGATTTTGAATAATCATATTAATTTCACAATATTTATACATTTATATATTTTTTTAACATGTATTTTTAGGTAAATGACTTACTTGGTTATAATCTTCTTTTTTCCTTCCAGACATGATGCAGAAAACAAGGGGTATTTGTTTCATGTGGTCACCAGATTTAACAAAAGCATGTATTGAAAACAACTGCTTCCAGGGGTTGTTAACCACACGAAATGTGCCGTCCATGTACCATGTCTTTGCCTTGCCTAACAAATGCAACTGTCTCTCAGTGTAAAAAATGATATGGCGATTGCCATCTACCCAGATACTGCGCTGCAGAAACCCTGGAGTTTTTGTTGAGAGGAAATCCAAATCTAACTTTAAACATAATAATAAATCATAAGTCAGTATAAATTTGTAAGTTTGCACACCAAGACACAAGTAATATTTTAGGCTTATTGTTTTGAAATGATTTAATGCAATAACAAATAAATGCCATTTTGTGTATCTTTGTACATGCCGTCTTTGCCACATATTCTCTTTACACGACATGATCAACTCCAAAGTTACTTGATGTACACATATGACGTCATCGGTGGTAAATTTTAATCAAAATGACAGAATACAGCATAACAAAATAAGAACACTTCATTTTGTGAATCACACAAACTTGTCACGTAGGTATACTTCGTGACGCGCGCTAGCGCTTGATGAAAAATATGCCTACGTGCAAGTCTGTGTGATTCACACACCAATAATTCCCACTTAACTTAAAAACATTCCTTTTATTTACATTTTTGATGTCATAAAAAATGTCATAAAGCATAAAACATATATTCAATATCTGAATTAGTCGTTGCCCTATATCGTTATACATTTACGAACGTCGTTGTAGCCTCATTGTGACGTCACATTAGAGCACGTTTCTCTGTGTATATTTCCACGCGTAAGTATACACGAAAATGGTTTTCGAATCAATTTCACAGTTGGCTTAGAAGAAAAATGTAAATGCGAATGTAAATATTAAATCTTAATACACCAAGGGGGTTGAGCTTCCAAACATACAATAACTTCCAATATCAGGAAGTTATTGTACAGAAAAAGTTCAAAACTGTACAATAACTTCTTACCAAGTCTTAGGAAGCCCCAACTCCTTTTTGAAAAAAGGAAAACAAGAAGAAAGTACAGTTTGGGCAAAAATATGCCCGGTCCAGGAAATCAACTAAAATACAATATAAACTATTACAGTATATCTAATTTATAAAAATAGTAATTTTAAATTGATATCTTTTAAAACGCCTGAAATATAATTCTTCAAAGTACAGTACTGATATTTTGACGTCGCCCTTTTTAAAGCGAAATCAGACACCAAAGGATTTCACTTCATACTAATTATTTACCAAAATGAATGTTTGCGTGACGTGCTTTAGTGTACCATTAAGTAAAATGTTTATAAGAATTAGTTATAAATATTTTATGATTATTATAAAATCACCAACTTGATCTAACCAATGGAAATCAAAGGTCAAAGGTCAATTAAGTGCCTTACTTTAACCATGTTTTGGACGCTTTTAATTTTTTTGATGTTTACTGCAATGGATGTTTGAAATGGTAATTATTAAATTATTCACTGAAGCTAGGTTATTATAATGAACTACATTCAGTTGAGAAAAATCTTTTTCAGATATGTATACATATAAGTTCTGGGTTGCTAAGCAATAAAAAAAAAGTTAACCTCGCTGTTGTTCAATCATCATTAACACAATTTCTCTTTCCAAGATTTACTAAGTTATTTAAGACATGACATCATAATAATGCAGTGAACTTAAAAATATATTGCCAATGAGCATTAGATTTTTTTAAAATCAATCACTATTCGTAATCTTCATTTATATTTTTTTGTCCTGTCTGCTTATCTGTTTGTCTGTTTACCCGTTTTTCTGTCTGCCTTTTGTCAACTTTAACCTTCGCCATAACTTTTGAACCATAATAGATAGAGACTTCAAATTTGGTATGCATACACCACTAATTAAACTCTTTCACATGACACCAAGGTTGATGACCATGTGATCTAGACTGTGACCTATTTTACTATGTGCTAAAAATAGCTTTTTTGACGTTTGCCATTTTTTTAACCATAGAAGATAGAGACTTCATATTTGGTATGCATACTCAACTGATTAAGTTTTTTCAAATGTGAATGACCTTAACTGTGACCTGTATGTTAAAAAATAACTTTTTCGAACTTTGCTTATGCTGGTCGCATAGTGTTTTACAAACACATCTTGTTTTCATTTATATTTTAGTAAGTCATTGCAAGGGTAACTCAAAATTATTTTATTGTTAATGAACACGTACACTGGTATAGTAAACCATATACTTGTAGGAATATTGCTTTATGGCTGATGTAAAACACATAAATAATTTTTTGACAAATATAGAAATAGTATATTCACAATTCATTTGTCAATTTCATCTTTCAGAATGATAATCATTTAAAAAATAATTATTCATTTTAGCTGCTTGGTAATACATGTAAGTTAACAAAGTGACTCGATGAGGAAGTATCAACAAACTGAGAAACAACATTGTATCATTATGCAAGAATGAAATGTAATTGTAGATATAAAGAAGTCTGTCTCTTTCGAGCTCAGGCATAACTGTACAGTTTCATGTAACTGATCTCTTTCTATCTGTAATGCTTCCTCGTTTTCTATCACTCTTCCAAACCATTGTCATCACCATCACTATCAGATTCATCTATAATGTCCTGGATGTCAGAGGCGTCCTCCAGTGTTGTAGTCCAGTTACGAACCCCTTTCACCAACTCCTGATGACGCCCGAAAGAGAGGTACCATACAACACTGGTTACATGACCACACATTCCAACGACTCTAGTCCCAGCTTTACATTTGCAGTACCACCCATCCACCACTCCATCACTGAAACTAACCCAGCATCTGTACTGTTTAGCAGCTATATGTCTGCTTTGAATCTTAGCACTAACCAACCCAGGAATGTCATCACTAATGCAGATTTCAAATCCACCATCTTCATCAATGTGCTCTTTAGCATAGGAATGGGCCATGCGAAGTTGATATACTCCAAGAGTAAGTTGGCGCAATTCAGTCTCTTCATAGCATGGGAAATCTGGGGCAACATTCTCTGCATCAACTTTAGTCCAACGCAGCCCTCTTCTGTCAAGTCCCTCAGTTTCCACGCGTTCCTGTAAATGCAAAAAGGTTATTGTGCAAGTTAAAGTCTTTTACTAATTCAGAGTAATAGGAAATAGAAACATTCAACTCTTTTTTTATTTCATCAACTAGATATAACTATTTTAATGTTTAGTTCAGAGTAAGTTTTGTCCTTGACCTAAAGACAACAATGAACATGCCACATATGCATCATTATAAAACTACGAAAATATATATTTACCTGTAATGTGTTGACTCTTTCTGAAAGGTGAAGCATTTTTGCAGCAAGTTGTTTGTCCTCATCGGATGACACACTAAGTGGTGGCCTGTACTTATTGCACAGTGCCGCCACAATTCTCACATAGTCACCAATAAATGGGATTTGCGAGTTTGGTAACGTTTTAGCTAAATACTGCCACTGTTTCAGTCGCCCATTTGTTGCTTCTACAATCCAACGAACCTGAAAAATAAAAAATAGAATGCTTAATAAAACGTACAACAGTTTTCTTCTATTTCTGCTCAATCTATAATTATATTATTGTATTTCATATGCAAAGTAATAATTATGTTATAGCTAATTGGTAAAAATATTACTCTAAATACAATGTAAATATATTTACATTAAAAGAAAATACTATAATACCTTTGTCACGACTCGAGACAAGTTAGAATCAGATGTGGAGAGCTGCTTGGATCCCCTTTTCATGAAAGCAGGCATCTCCATCCTGATTCCAATGTCTTCCAACAAATCCTGGGCGTCCCTGAAACCACGGTCGACAACAAAGACATCATCTTCCTGAATCCAGCTCCTGATCTCCTCAGCATTACTATAAATCATGTGTTTTAGGATGTTGGCGTCATTATTCTTTGTGTCAGCCAGATAGGGCCCAAGAACCGATACAATGTATCCACTCGTTGTTACCACGATCATTGGTTTTACCAGGGGCCTATGTTTGTATAAACTGTATGATCGTCGTGCAAAAGCAAAATTTGAACTTTTCTGTATGTAGACATACGTTCCATCCAAAACCAAGATTGCAGGGTTTGTCGTGATGTCGTGGGTCAAAAGATCCCTAGCTAGCTCACGAGTGTGGTTGTGAATGACTTCTTCACGTGTAACATGCTGAAATCCAAGATTGGATGGCACGAAGTCTTTCATAAGCGCTGCTCTGGCAGATGCAATAGCTCGTCGAACCTGAAAAATGAGATACTTCTAAGTTAAAAAAAATACTAGTAGATACATGTAAAAGATGTCCTGTTTCAAAATGTGAGATAGAAATATACATAAATATACATGTACATACATGTATATACAATGTTTACTTGTATACAATTTTTATAACATTACTTAAAAGTCTTACTTGAAACTTAGTCATGCCAAATAAAACGGCAAGCATTTTGTTTGAAAGGGCTGATCTCAGTTTCATCAACAGGATGGCTACACAAGTCCTCTTGCTTCGATTTTTGGAGGAGTTGATACTGGTAATTGTTGAGACAATGTCATGAAATTCAAGACGAGAAAATCCTGTCAGCACTTGATAGTCACTGTCGTCTAGGCTGCCTTCATCATCAAAGTCAAGCCTCGATTGCTGAAACGCTTTATCTCGTAATTCCTAAAATATTTTAAAATATTTTCATCATAAATGCTTTATTGTCATCGTTAATGTTATTAGTAATCCAATATATCCGGTATAATATATTGTGTATGACCAAGTTTGAAATAATAAATGATACCTTGATTAGATTGGTGATGGAAGTTTTGTTCAGTGTCGTGCTCTCACTCGTCTTAATCTGCTCCATAGCTTCATCAGTCATTTTCCCATTTTCCAAATGTCGAGTACAACACCTTGCACCAGACGGGATAATTATCCCTCGACTGATGAATACAAACATACGAACATGATGGGAAACTGTAACAAGTTTGGGTCCCGGTTTCTTGCAAACAAGGCAGTAACCATGGCTTTGGGTTGTTGATGGAATTGGCAGGGGAACGGAAGGAGGACTATGAAATGAGAGTCTGGTTTTCTTTGGATTTGGTGATGCGTAAGTTGGATCCTCTTTTTCCTCCTGGGGAGCTGGCCTTGGTAATGTGAGTCCAGTGGCAAAAGATTTATTCTTTTTCCTACACTTATGACGACACTTATTACACAATACGTCTGAGTCTTCCACATTTACAGAAAAATGTTTCTGTAAAACAGAAAGAAATAAAGTAGCTGGCCGTCGTTCATCCTGGGGGATCTTCTTGTTGCACAGAGCACACTTATATCGTCTCTCATCCATCCTTTTAAAAAATAATTAAATCAATAAGTCAAAAGGTCCACGTCATCATGGTCATCTTCATCGATTAAATTTTGAAAATGATCGTAATACATCATGATTTACAGACATACACAATAAGCTGAATTTTAGTTATTATATGTACCCTCATTTGTAATGATCAGACAATTAAAAGAACAATTATAAGCCTGAAAATAAATATGGTTTATCAAAGAAAATCGACCCCATTTTAACACTTTTCAGCTTAACACACTCTTTTTAATTATAATAAGAATTTTTTCTGGGTTAGCATGGTAAAGTTTGATTATTATTTTTTTTTATTGTTATTTAATTTTTATCGAGTTTATTTATTTGAATTTATATTGATTCACCTGGCCTCAATCCCCAACACAAATCCGATGTAAGACCCAACAAATGGAAAAAAGCCGGTATGCATTTTTATTTTTTTCTTGGTTTACCTATTTATTTACTTATTTTATAGTGTGTTGACCCCCCCCTCCCCCCCCCCTCCTCACTATATCCCCCGAATTTGCATTTGCCTATGGTAAAAGTCTGTCATATGATCAATCAAATACTAGTTGATAATTTCAATGGAATTCATGCAGATCATTGCCTCTTTTAAAGAATAGTATTATACATTTTAATTTCAATATATTTCAGTATATTATATTTTATTCATATTTAGGCCCCAAACCAAACCATATATACAAAAACAAAAAATAAATAAATAAAATAATATGAATTCATATTTCCCAGAAAAAGAGAATTTATGCTTGTTGTATAAAATCGGCAAAAATTTTGATTTACCCTGTACCTTCCTAAAATTGGAATTCCCCTTCTTGACATTTATAATTAGTGTAGAGTGGATGTTTTTATTTACAACATATCACGGTAAAACTGTATCGTCCTCGCCTATTATGGTTTTACGTTTTCAATACACAAGAAATATAACACCATAAAAATGCAGATGCAGGAATTGCATTGCTATAATTATAATAAAAAGATAGATCTTAGCCACAGGCGTCATATACATACTGAAAGCTAGGATGGAACAGTCCCGTCTTAAAACTAGCTATAAGCATCTTACAAACACTTTAAGCTGAAATACATGTTCATTTTATCATTTTCTTGCAATTTTCAAGGATTCCTTTAATCATAAACAAACATACACAAAAATATCAAGCATAATGCATATCTAACGCACACGGCACAGCGTCGTCTGCAACTTGCAAGCTGCATAGCTTGCATAGGTGACTGCACTCTTTACTACCTTTGTTTAAACGTCTAAGTATGTGAAATTTTTTTTTTTGAATGCTTCGTAATATATAATTATTTTCTATAGATTTGTATGTTTCTTAATTGGCTTACCTGGTTCCCAGGATTATGTAGGAAGAATCTGTTAAACGTTGGCCCTATCTTTACACTGCTCTGTTTACACTATCCATAACAACCAAAATGTCAGCGTTCCGTACTTATGGATCAAATTTATCCGGATTTTTAAAAATAAGAAATTGTAACAAATCAAAGCATTCTAATATTATGGAATAAACTAAAAAAGATGTTTATAATTAAATGGTAGCCTTGGTTATCGTCGTCTCCTCTTCAATGAACTGAATATGCGCGGTGGTTTTAACACGGTGACCGTAGTTAAAAAATGATCTCATTAATATTTCAACCCTTCTGCCACTGTCGCCCGGAATGAAACTTTTAGAAATTATGCATTTTATAATAATCTTTCAATATACCAAAAATAGTTCCGGGCGACGATGGCAGAGATATTGAATTTATCTAATATATATGTACAAGGACACTGAAAAATACGAAAAAAGGGTTATCGCCCTTACTTTGATTCATTGTAACTTACGCATGCGCAAAGATAAGTTCATTTGAACATTATTTTTAAATAACCTTCTTGTTAGTCTATAATTTCATAAAGGAGAAATTGTTGAAACTTCAAATTAATTTTTCCTCAAAACGCCGTGCAGAATTATAAAGGAAACTGTACCTACTTCTTTGTCAACATTTTTATTACTTCTTGTAACATTAATCAGTAAACTGAACTTTAATTGCCCAAAATCTTAACATTTACATACTTTCTTTTAACAAGTCTCAATTCTAAAAAATAGAAAGAAATATTGTGTCATGGTGCGGTACTTTTTCTTTTGATGTTGGCCATACTTAAAATCAGATAGAAAACCTTTGGCTGAATTCCAACGTACTATAACTTCTAGGGGGCGAAGCTTAGCCGTACAATAACTTCCAATGTACCGTACAATAACTTCCAAAAGAATTCAAAAGTTTTAAAATATTTTTTATTCAATTTCTGTAAGCTTATACAACATATCTAGAGGAAACATGAGAAATCTCACAGAATCTAACCCCCCCCCCCCTTCACTGTGTAAATACATACGTGACAGGGATGGGGTAATTGAACAAAAAGTAATTGTACTTGACTGTAATTAATTAATTACATTTTTGTAAAGTAATTATAAATCAATTACATGTTTTATAAAACCTGTAATTTAATTAAAGAGAAAGTCAAAGTAATTTAATTAATTACTTTTTTAATGTAATCGGCCCTATCCCTTAATTACGTGAAAACCATTTTCATGAGGAATACATGTAAACTCATTAGTTAACTGTTTTAAACAAAAAATAAAAACAATACACGGAATTTCACGAAAAACATGTATATTCAAATGAAAACAGATAATTTAAATCTGACAATATTGAAAACACGCACAGTTTGATGATTTTCTTAAAAGTACCTGTTTCCTGGGTTCCTTGAGTTGCATGCACACTGATACATGTTCGTATGATATACAAGTAATGCATTCGGACTTTTTCACAATGCATTCCATAATTTTGACACCTGTGGCTAGGGTACTCCACTCGGATATCCTCCGGACATGCAACCATATCCGTAGTAACAGTAATGAAATTTTGCGGACGGATCCAGGTTTCCAGTACCTTTTGGTTTTATGAAATATTCAAACTGCTTAAATTAATACATCAAATACATTTGCACACTCGTTTAACATCGCTTGGCTTTCAAATGCAACCATCTCCTTCGTACTTTCTGATTTGTTTGAACCGTCTACGATGGACCTAGGCATGTGACGTAATGTTGCGTGCAGTTTGATGTCGAGGGAGTGACTATGCAAATGACCACGACACAAGACATTTACAGACATTTTCTTTGGTTTGTAAGGAATTTATTGTATAGAGAGGCGTGGCTGTCTCGTCGCTGCGCGACTCGACTGCCACGCCTCTCTATACAATAAATTCCTTACAAACCAAAGAAAGTTCTGTAAATATAACTTTACAGTGATGAAAATGTCCATTTGTTACATCGGTACCAAAAATTCGGGGTGTTTTCTTTGCGCTCCGGGATCGAGTATTTTCGACGCCTTTCTGGAAATTTCGTCACAAGGATTTTTTTTTATATTTACGGACTGCTTTCTCAGATCGATGCCCTGTTCTCCTCATTATTTCTTGCTCGTCCACCCCTGCCAAATATAATTGAGTGCCACACGTGCGTTTTCCAGAATGGTTACTGTATTGTTTAAACAGTCCAGCCTTTGCGCAGATCGTTTTCATCATTGTCTTGAGCTTGTTAACACCTTCAACCTGGTTCCCGTACGGGAGAATACCCCAACTCAAGACATGGGATGTAGTCCTGCTCAACGGCTTATGTCAGAAAAAACAAGATCATCTCTTCCAATTTTTGGAAGAGGGCAAACAATTATTACCAAGATGACTAGCTGATAAATATTTACTTTCAAAACACATGGCTTGTGAAAAAGCACTACACTGTTGAGTTTTATGCAGCACGTTTCACAGTAGTATGCTGATGGACCACAGTCTGGACAGCAGATAATGTGCATTGTATCCTGGCCACAAAACAACAAAATTCCCATGTTGTTGGGTACATTTATCACCCTCTGGTTTTCTTTACCAACGTGATGAATTGGGGAATTAGCTGTGGCGACTTTGAGGACACCTGTATGACCTTGATGACACCTGTGTAACCCCATGACGTCATTTTAACTGAGTGAAAAAGTGAGTGTAGGGTATACCCCCTGCTGCTTCAATAGAAAATCATTATATATTACGAAGCATTCAAAAAAAAATTTCACATACTCAGACGTTTAAACAAAGGTAGTAAAGAGTGCAGTCACCTATACAAGCTATGCAGCTTGCAAGTTGCAGACGACGCTGTGCCGTGTGCGTTAGATCTGCAGTATGCTTGATATTTTTGTGTATGTTTGTTTTTGATTAAAGGAATCCTTGAAAATTGCAAGAAAATGATAAAATGAACATGTATTTCAGCTTAAAGTGCTTGCAAGATGCTTATAGCTAGTTTTAAGACGGGACTGTTCCATCCTAGCTTTCAGTATAGATCATCTACATGTATAAGACGCCTGTGGCTTAGATCTATCTTCTTATTATAATTATAGCAATGCAATTCCTGCATCTGCATTTTTATGGTGTTATATTTCTTGTGTATTGAAAACGTAAAACCATAATAGGCGAGGACGATACAGTTTTACCGTGATATGTTGTAAATAAAAACATCCACTCTACACTAAATGTCAAGAAGGGGAATTCCAATTTTAGGAAGGTACAGGGTAACTCAAAATTTTTGCCGATTTTATACAACTAGCATAAATTCTCTTTCTCTGGGAAATATGAATTTATATTATTATGCCCCCGGATCGAAAGATCGGGGGTATATTGTTTTTGTCCTGTCTGTCTGTCTGTTTGTTTGTTTGTTTGTTTGTTTGTTTGTCCCCCAACTTTAACCTAGCCCATAACTATTGAGTGGTTGGGGCTATGGCTTTCATAATTCATAGGTGTGTTACTTGTGACATGACCTTTCTTTGGGTACCACCAAATTTGACCTCATGACCTTGACCTTGTAGTTTGACCTACTTTTATTCTATTTGTTATCAACTTTAACCTTCGCCATAACTTTTGAACAGATCGAGATAGAGACTTCATATTTAAAATGCATACTCCACTAAATAAGCACTTTCAACTGACACCAAGGACAATGACCTTTTGACCTTGACTGTGACCTATATGCTAAAAATAGATTTTTCGAACTTTCGGTATAACTTTTGAATCATAGGAGATAGAGACATTATATTTGGTATGCCTACTTCACTAATTAAGTGCTTTCAAACGACACCGAGGACAATGACCTAAGTGACCTTGTGACCTTGACTGTAACCTTTATGCTAAGAATAGCTTTTTCGAACTTTGTTGCCGCCGGGGGCACAGTGTTTCACAAACACATCTTGTTTTATTTATTTATTTTTTTTTTGTATATATGGTTTGATTTGGGGCCCAAGTATAAATAAAATATAATATACTGAAATATTGAAATTAAAATGTATAATACTATTCTTTAAAAGAGGCAATGATCTGCATGAATTCAATTGAAATTATCAACTAGTATTTGATTGATCATATGACAGACTTTTACCATAGGCAAATGCAAATTCGGGGGATATAGTGAGGAGGGGGGGGGGAGGGGGGGGTCAACACACTATAAAATAAGTAAATAAATAGGTAAACCAAGAAAAAAATAAAAATGCATACCGGCTTTTTTTCCATTTGTTGAGTCTTACATCGGATTTGTGTTGGGGAATGAGGCCAGGTGAATCAATATAAATTCAAATAAATACACATCGGATTTGTGTTGGGGATTGAGGCCAGGTGAATCAATATAAATTCAAATAAATAAACTCGATAAAAATTAAATAACAATAAAAAAAAATAATAATCAAACTTTACCATGCTAACCCAGAAAAAATTCTTATTATAATTAAAAAGAGTGTGTTAAGCTGAAAAGTGTTAAAATGGGGTCGATTTTCTTTGATAAACCATATTTATTTTCAGGCTTATAATTGTTCTTTTAATTGTCTGATCATTACAAATGAGGGTACATATAATAACTAAAATTCAGCTTATTGTGTATGTCTGTAAATCGTGATGTATTACGATCATTTTCAAAATTTAATCGATGAAGATGACCATGATGACGTGGACCTTTTGACTTATTGATTTAATTATTTTTTAAAAGGATGGATGAGAGACGATATAAGTGTGCTCTGTGCAACAAGAAGATCCCCCAGGATGAACGACGGCCAGCTACTTTATTTCTTTCTGTTTTACAGAAACATTTTTCTGTAAATGTGGAAGACTCACACGTATTGTGTAATAAGTGTAGGAAAAAGAATAAATCTTTTGCCACTGGACTCACATTATCAAGGC
>PRKT01000535.1:270364-369300 GCA_003671525.1 Saccostrea glomerata | reverse complement strand
CAACTGTGTGAGAGAGTACGAAAGAGTACGGCAGCCCTGACGGACACATCGGGACCAGCAATTTAAAGTTATGTGTTTATCTTGAATAATGAAATCTCCTGTTTGATATAATATCAATTCAAACCAAAGTTAATCCAGACGGCATTGTGAAAGTTTATTATGTGATATATGTGATACTTGTGAAAGTTATAATATTCAATTTAATTTGTGAAAGAAAACACGTTTATCAGAGGAAATTCAAAAACCGGAACTCAAACCTTCAGCAAGGGTGTGGTGATTAATTGACGTTTTAAAGAACATTCTTCCAGGACTGACGTGCTGCTGATAGACAATTCATTTCTATATTTTTAATTTGTTTTTTTTTTTGTTGTACAATTTACTTTTGTTTTGTTTATTAAATTTTGTTAAAATTTCATTTTGTTTTGTTTCCTTCATTTATTCAAGTTCTTAAAGTGTATAACCCACATCTCAACAACCTTCATCACCATTATATAACTCAATTGGTTCAATACGCAAGAACATGCTCTACGTATGAACAATATCTAAAACGAGGTAAGTAATTGACAAACAAGTTGATGAAACAAGAATACCAGCCGTCTCGTTTAAAGTCATCGTTTTGTAAGTTCTATGGTCGATACAATGATCTTGTCAGCAACTACAATTTATCATTGAGTCTAATGCTGACTGACGTTTTTTATACTAATTGTTAGTCCATTATTTATACACTGAGTTGACAACGGATTTTCCAGTCATTTCCTGATCATGTCAAGGAACTCACAGCGGATGTTACCGATCGGCAGGGGATGTTCGCTCCTCCATGGCGCCTGTTCCTTTTCGCGTATCTACGTCAATAGAAAGCATAAGACAACTCCATGTGTTACAAACTTTGCTTATTTCCATGTCGATTATATTTAATAACTTGTGACGTCGCAGTTTAAAAATACTTATGTTGGACTTTAATTAGACTGATGCAATAAACATTTCTTTATTTTGGACTTTTTATTAATAATGAATATTTAGAAAGATATTCATAAATTATAACAATTGCTTATAACGTCATTATAACTATCATACATGTAGAATTAAAGAAATGCTGTCTAAATGAAAAAAAAAATGAAAGCACATTTTTAAAATTCCTATAATATCAGCATATGTATGAATAGCCTGCCTCGGTTTGAAAACTGGCCGTGATCAAAACATGCTCTTGAGTAGTCACATATTTTTCAAAAAAAAAAATTCCTCAATATCTAATGCAAAATCTAGAAAAATAACCTCATATTTTAATTTTAGAAACTTAGAATAGAAATCCAAGTTTATAACACTTTTTATACTTGATTATGTGATCTAGTTTGAGCCACTCAGTTAATAGAGAAAAATAATAAATATATTTATAGATATTAAGCATGAAATATGTTTCAAATTGTTCCATTTATTTGTAAAACTTATAAAAATTTGTGCATGGATTTTTAAACAAATTCTTAAATATTTTTTTTATTTTTTAGATGACTAATCAGAGCAACAAAAAACGTATATTAGCTAACAAAACTTTTAAAAATGGAAGCTCGATGAGGGAGATAAATATCACGACCTCGGTGAAAGTCAAACATTGTGCACAGTGCCGAGGTGAATTAGAATTCCACTGTCACACATGTAAGCAAGATCTCTGCGCTTTTTGTAAGGAGCAACACCTTATTCATCTGGACTCCAAACACCATGACGTCACAATATACAGTTTGAAGAAAAGATACTTTAAGAAGATAGAATCATGTGAAAAACATCCCAGCATGCCATTTCAAACGTGGTGTCATTCGTGTGAATTTCCAATCTGTGTTAAATGTGAAGGTCACGAAGAACATGATTTTTAGGAAATTACATCAGTGTTTAAATTTTACAGACACTTACATAAAGACAGAACTGCAAATATCAGAAGTGAGATTCTCCTGCACAGACTGTCGATTTTCAATGGAATCAAATCTGACATCTGCACTTATCAAACAAAAATAGCAATGTTTCAGAAGAATATGGCTGCCAAAGGTCAGAAACTTAGAGACAAAGTGGATGCGAGTTTACAACATTTAGATGAATTAAAACTTTACATGAAATTTATATCCCAACAACAGAGAAAAATTGAAAACATTGAAAACTATGAACTAGAGTTGAAAAATTTGCAAACAAGCCCGCGCAATTCTTGTCTTTTGTTAAGAAAACTCCAGTTTTAAAAATAAAAGATACTGCACTGCAAGGAAAACAGAAATGTATGAACAGACAAGTATCTGTCTGGCAGAAAAATAAACAGGCACAGTTCTTTTATCGAAAGAACACCCCTGTATTCTCGAGGAAAGACCTTTCAGAATCCTTTACACTCTCCGTTCTCCATCCGAGATTCCGATTTGACAAACAGAATTTCATAAAGTTCCTACTAGGAGAATTCCAAATCACAAAAGGCGGGAAAAGGTGCGTAAAAGCTGAACACCTGTTTGAGTGGAAATACCCTGCTGAGTCCCATGGATTTGTCAGTGTAGCTACTGTTAGACGTGGGTATCATCTTTCCTGTTCCACAACAGACCTGGTGGCTATTAGTGATGGGGTTAGTCTCCTCTTGACCAATCTCAAAGGTCACACGTTATATCATTTAACAGACATACAGATGAGTAGTGGTGGTATACATACAATGAACTCTGCAAATGACCTAATCTACATTGACATCGAATTAAACATCAGTAAACTATCATCATACACAAAAGCAAAAATTACTCTGATTGAGAAACCAGCAGCATGGGAACCACTGTGTGTCTTCTGTTCCTCCACTAAAGATCTAATGGTAGGGATGGGAATTCATGACGTGGATAAAGACCAATATTCAGAAGTTAAAATAATCCGATATAACAGCAAAGGAAGACTAGCCCAAACCATTCAACACAACAGTGCAGGTCAGGAACTGTACAGTAAACCCAGATACATCACAGAGAACCGTAATGGAGATGTTATCGTGTCCGACAACAACCGTGCTGTAGTGGTGACAGATCGACGAGGGAGATATCGCTTCTCCTACACAGGACCTGCATCAGGTCCGCGATTATACCCTTATGGCGTCTGTACAGATGCCCTGTCACACATCCTGGTGTGTGACGGTACCACATACTCGGTACAGATGATGAATAAAGATGGCTACTTTCTGACACGGCTATTGACAAAAAGAGATGGGGTTTATAATCCACATAGTTTAGTTTATGATCTTAAAAATCAACTGCTACTAGTCGGATCTTCCACCAACAACAAAGTGAACGTATACAAGTACATTAAACTTCAGAGTTATTTCACTTGTGATGATAAATAGGGCATTAATATTAAACTGATGCTTATACATGTATACTGTGTGGATATTATCTCACTGGTAATTATATCAACGATGAAATGTTTAACATATTGCTAGTACATGTATATCTTTAAGGTATACACACTAAAATGAGACAAATTAACATTATAAATTTGCATGTAGATGTGTTACACAAGCAATCTTTTATATTTCGGATTAAAATGTATCATTATTTATTTGATTAAATCATTGAAACAAATACCTGCAATCTTATGTATATATTTATCATGAAAATGAATGCATATCAGAAAAACATTGTTATTTTACTTTTGTAAATGTTTGCCCTCATATAGCGCTATTTGAACAAGGCGTCATTATACCTTTCTAAAACACGTTTGTCATGTGACTATAAATTGGTTGTCGAGCCATAAACAACCTTACGCAATTTCATAGTGATGTCATAAGTGATCGACGTGTTCAACACATCCGTTGAGTTTGCATATGGGGGAAAATCATCATTTATTGGTTTAAAATTAAGTACCTTACTATTTGTGATAAATTAGTCACAAATGTAAATATAAGAGGTATCATTTTTTTTTTATTTTAACGGGATGTTAAACGGGTTGGCATCTTTCATTTGGTAACGTGACCAACTTCTTTTACATCCCAATAAAACTAAAAAAAATAGCATTTCTTAATCATTTTATAATCATTTTATAAAGATGAGTTACCATATGGAAGTATTCATACCTGCTTGCCAATAAATTTTACATAGAATTTTCCATTTTAATATTTTTCAAAGAGAAAGTGCCAATTTGTCCTAAAATTTAAATTTTTAAATGTTTAAAACATGATTATGAGATACTATTGGGTGTTCTTCGAACTGTAGCAAGAAGAAATGTTAAAAATGATAATAATGGACAAGTTGGATAAGCTTGTGTGAGTATGCAGTTTCACCTTTTGTAGAATCACCAGCAATGTTTTTTAAAAAAGAATAATATATATACTAGTTTTTTAAAAATGAAATGTAGAGATAACAAACAATATCCGAGCTCAAATGCCCATTGGGACAAGGATGATCATGAACATCCTGGTCGAACATCCCTTTCGACCAGGTCCTGTCGAACTGGCTGTTTTCTCTTTTTTTTCAAAATGGGTAAAACAAAAAACATCGGTCAATATTTGATATGACAAGTGATAGATCGTGTTTACTGACAAGGTCATTGTATCGACCATAGGACTTGGAAAATGACGACTTGTCCACTAATACAGTATTGTGCCAGTATTGTGCCATTAGTGACCGTCCAAATTCAAGCGCACTGCGTATATCTTTGTGTTTTATCAAACTTTATCTGCATGCTAAACATATAAACAATTCTGTATTATAATTTTGGCTTCATTTCAATAATATAGGAGGGGAGAATTAATGACATTTTGCTATTAATGCAATCAAAACTGCATAAAGAAAATGATTGCAAGTTCTTTTATTAAAAGCATATGATAAAGTCTTAAAAAGAATAAATTAGACATGCAAGAAAATACTCATAATGAATCTTTATGATATTTCTTCTAAT
This sequence comes from Saccostrea glomerata, assembly GCA_003671525.1. NCBI lineage: Eukaryota > Metazoa > Mollusca > Bivalvia > Ostreida > Ostreidae > Saccostrea > Saccostrea glomerata. The sequence goes on along the minus strand of PRKT01000535.1, from coordinate 364,410 downwards.
GTCTGTAGTTCTTTCATAGACACTAATGTATCCGCTTATGACCTGTGCTTTTAATTTCTGAAATTTATTTACTCTTAATACATGTGATTAATCAGACTTGTATATTATTTTAAAAAATGACATCGCGTTATAGAATGACTAATGTAACAAAAAGGAAGTTTTCACCATCAATTCCTATTAGTTAGTAATGCGACTACTTATGTGAATATTTTAAATTTGATGTAATTTATCTGTGAACTCTTTGATCCACGTCTTGGCTGCAGAGGATCTTTAGCCATCATTTAGGTAATAGCCAGGCCGCGCGCTTTTTGTATGTAGCGTAGTATAGTTAGACGAGGGTTGCCGATTGGTGAATGGCAGCTTACACTGGGACTTCACATCCGGAAATCAAACTTAATGTGTCATCTCTCGTGTGTCATATCTCTTGAGAGATGACAACTACTTCCTCCTCGGTATACCTTACACTGGTATTTCCTTTACTCAGGCAGTTTCTTACCGTATCAGCCAGGCATAAAAATCCTTAAATGGTAAGAAAATTCCTTAAATTGAGATTTATATACCGCCGGTATCTATTATTTATTTAACATGTAACAAAAGTTTTACTTTTATTAAAAAGAATATTTTTCCTAAACCTGATGAACAGGTAATCTCCTGCAATGTTTCAGTCTCTGAACATTTGGTTTTAGACATGTATGTAAGGTTTCAGTTCTGATATATTTAGTGACTTGTACTGTATAGAAAATAGCGCTAACTGAAATACATTTAGGTGTGGAATTGATTACTTCTTATTCAATAGATGTTCTCATAAAATATAAATGTACCAATTTTTAAAATAATTTTCCCTAAAAAGAAATCACTCACTTGATCACTGTGGCTAGGAAAAAAAGCAAAATGTCAACCCAGTATTGAAAAGCTATTGCATAAGTGGTCCAAATCCTACCCCAAGAGGGGGTGAGGGGTTAATTTGAATTAACTTGAATCTACATTAACTAAGAATGCTTACACATTTCCTTGACTTACTGTGCCTTTTTTGCTATAAGTTTGAACTTTCATTTTGATCCCATCCTACCCTGGGTGTCATGATTTCAACAAATTTGAATCTACTCTACATGAAAAGGCATCCATATAAAAATGACCGATCATGACTTTGTTGTTCTTGAGAAGGTGATTTTTAAAGATTTTCCCAAGTATTACTATGTAAAACTTTGATTGTCCAATATGGCCCCACCCTATCTCCGGGGGTCGTGATTTGATTGAACAATCTTGAATAAACACTCCCTGAGGATGCTTCCACATTAGTTTCATCTCTACCATCCCAGCTAGTCTTGAGAGGAAAACTTTTAAAATATGCCAGCAAATTATCTCCCCTTGAAAGAGGACATGGTCCTTCATTTTAACAAAAGTGAATCACATGCAACTAAGAATGCTTGTGGCAACTTAAGTTGAAATTGGCTTGTGGTTTTGGCGTAGAAAATGTGAAAAGTTAGACAGCTAGACAGACAGACGGACGAAGGGACAGACGGACTACGGACAAATTGTGATCAGAAAAGCTCACTTGAGCTTTTGGATCAGGTGAGCTAAAAACAAGAATCATATTGGTATAAAACAAGTCAGCCATAATACGAACCATTGATAGGTTATATTTGCTATTAAGGTCATTATAAAGACCACAGAATTTACAAAATGTGCTGTCTGATATAAAAAAATCAAAGCAACGTTGTTGAAATCCCCGTAAACTCAACTTATGTGTAAGTAGTTTGCCTCAGTTCAAAACTTATATTTAATGTTAAAAAATATTTCAAATTGTTCCATTGAATTGAACAACCAATTGGCATAAAATGTGTCGATTGGTTTCAAAATAAATTCTTAAATATTTTCGTTTTTCAGAATGCATAATCAGAGCAATGAAGAGATATCCTGGCTTTCAAAACCTTTAAAATATGAAAGCGAATGGAGAGATAAAAAATTCAAAATTTATGGTGGATGAGACATACACCACATCAGTAAAAGTTAAACAGTGTTCACAGTGTCCACGTGATTTAGAATACATGTATCACGGTCACACATGTAAACAAGATTTCTGCGCTTTTTGTAAGGAGAAACACCTTATTCTTCTGGACTCTAAACACCATTACGTCAGGATCAGTTTGAAGAAAAAATACTTTTAGAAAACGGAATCATGTGAAAAACATCCCGACATGCCTTTTCAAACTTGGTGTCATTCATGCGAATATCCAATTTGTGTTAAGTGTGAAGGTCACCAAAGGCATGATTTTTTTGAAATTACATCAGCGTTTAATTATCACAGACAATTACATAAGGACAGAAATGCGAATATTAGAAGTGAGATCATTCCGTCCAGACTTGCTATCTTAAATGGCATTAAATCTGAAGTCCACGCGAGTCAAAGAAAAACAAGCCAAGATGGCGTCGAAGGGCCAGTTTTTTAAAGATCAGGTGGATTTAAATCTTGAGTATTTGCATAAAATGAAATTTTATTTGAATTTTAGATTACAATATCGGGAAAGAATTGAAAAGATAGAAAAATATGAACGAAAATTTGAAAAAGAAGCGAACAAATCCGCACAATTCCTTTCTTTTTTTAAGGAAAACCCAATTTCAAAGATGAAAGATTCTGAACTGCAACAAAAACAAAAATGTATAAATAGACAGATATCTTTCTGGCAGGACAATGAACATAATGATGAACAGCCGGAAAGTACACAAGCACGTTTCTTCCTTCGAAAGAACACACTCGCAACCATGATAAAAGGTCTTTCTGAAATATTTACATTTTTTGTTCTTCATCCAAGCTTTTAATGCGACAAACAAAATCTAATTAAATACTTGAGAGTCCAAATCACTGAGAAAGGAAGAAAACGCTGTTTGTTCGAATGGAAACATAAAGCTGAATCCCATGGTTGCGTCTGCGTGACTACTGTTAGGCGTGGGTATCATCTTTCCTGTTCAACAACAGACCTGGTGGCTGTCAGTGATGGAGTTAGTCTCCTCTTGACAAATCTCAAAGGTCACACCTTGTGTCATCTAACAGACATACTAAAGAGTAGTGGTGGTGTACATACAATGACCTCAGCGAATGACATAATTTATATTGACAAAGAATTAAATTTCATTAAACTATCATCATGCACAAAAACAAAACTTACACTGATAGTAAAACCAGCAGCGTGGGAACCACTATGTGTATTTTGCTCTTCCACTGACGATCTACTGGTAGGGATGGGAATTCATGACGTGGATAAAGATCAATATTCAGAAGTTAAAATAATCCGATACAACAGCAAAGGAAGACTAGCCCAGACCATTCAACATAACAACACAGGTCAGGAACTGTACAGTAAACCTAGATACATCACAAAGAACCGTAATGGAGATGTTATCGTGTCCGACAACAACCGTGCTGTAGTGGTGACGGATCAACAAGGGAGATATCGCTTCTCCTAGACAGGGCCTTCATCAGGTCCGCGATTTTACCCTTACGGAGTCTGTACAGACGCCATGTCACACATCCTGGTGTGTGACGGTATCACATACTCGGTACAGATGATATGCAGAAAAATTGTTGGGGTGTACATACAATGAACTCTGCAAATGACCTAATCTATATTGACATCGGATTAAACATCAGTAAACTATCATCATACACAAAAGCAAAAATTACTCTGATTGAGAAACCAGCAGCAAGGGAACCACTGTGTGTCTTCTATTCCTCCACTGACGATCTACTGGTAGGGATAGGAATTCATGACGTGGATAAAGATCAATATTCAGAAGTTAAAATAATCCGATATAACAGCAAAGGAAGACTAGCCCAAACCATTCAACACAACAGTGCAGGTCAGGAACTGTACAGTAAACCCAGATACATCACAGAGAACCGTAATGGAGATGTTATCGTGTCCGACAACAACCGTGCTGTAGTGGTAACAGATCCGCGCGGGAGACATAGACAATTCATTTGCTCATCTGAAGTGAAAAAATTGAGCTTTTCTGATATAGGTCCGTTGTCCGTTGTCTGTCGTTGTCGTCGTTATTGTCGTAAACTTTTTCATTTTCATCTTCTTCTCCAAAACAACTGGACCATTTTCAACCAAACTTGGCACAGCATATTCATGGATAAAGGGAATTCAAGATTGTTCAAATAAAAGACCTCTTCCAAGGGGCGATAATAATAAATTAATGAAAAATTAACATCTTTTAAAAATCTTGTCAGGAACCATTGGGTCGATTCTTTTCAATTTTACAAAATTAAACACGGCGGATGTACATGTCAGCAGGGGATGCTCACTTCCGATGTTTTTGGATGTCCGTGTTTGCTCTGCTCTTATTTTGCATCATTTGTTTTATGGACTTTGATATTGAATACTGTTCGTTTTCTCCATATCGTTCATGTATGCTTTAATGATAGTAAGACATTCTTAAATAATAGAAAATTCAACCCACTCCCCCATTCCCAAACAAGAAAACTTTTCAATAATGAGCCGATTTTTTTTAACTAGCTTATGTTCTCAGGTGAACGATGTGACCCACAGTCTTTTTGTTTTGAAAATTATTACAATTTATAATTTGTAAGAAAAACGCCAGTCAACAATCGACTTAAAGATAAACGCTATTTTCTGACAAGCTAAGATTATTGCATTGACCACTCCATTTGCGAAATGTTGACTTTACACAATAACTGTGATACATCAACTATTTTGTCGGTAGCTTTCCTTGTTTTAAAAATTGTTCGCATGTAAAGCAGGTGGGAGACAGTTAACTGCATATTGAAGTGAAAATGGCATATGAGGGCTGTTCAATAAATAATGTCCTGAACTGTATGACATAAAATATAGATATCATATGACATTTAACATGACTTTCTCTCATTATTGAATCTTTAATGAATTTATAACAGTTAATATGACCACTTTTCATCACATAGTTTGAAGCTGGGAAACAGGGGCTATTCGAGACACTGCATTATAAATGAATGGTAAAGAATCAGTAAACTAGAGTGAAAATAAAATCTCATTAACTACAAAGTACAGGTTAATAACGAAATTCTTAATACAAATCATGTTCAGATCGGGATCGGAATCGCTGTATAAAGACATGTGATTTCCCGGTAAACTCACCGTAAAGTCAAAACATCTTTCTTCACAGTTTTGGAAAAAAGTTGCAGTTTTCCACAATTATATACATACTCATATGAATAGAGGTAATTAAGTATGTAAAAAAGAATATGATTAACATCAAAATTAATAAGCATAATATGCATTTATACAGTAATCATGCATAAATACCAGTTCGAATTTCCTCGACATGTCACAACAAAGTATAAGACAGTTCATTAGAAATATCGCACACTGAATTCAGGAAAACGCAATTAACATTTCACATTTATCACACTAATATTGTAGAAAGGTTTTCTAACGAATGTTATAGTGAACAGGGATTTTTATTACATTGTTAAATATTTTTTAAAGGAAAATATCTAAATTTAACTTGAAAAGATTATATTTCATATTTTATGTTCTAAATAAATAGTTCATATTAATTGATATAATATTTGTGTTTTTTCTAACGTTTTTGAATTTAAATAACAAATTCAGCAAACGCAACATCAACCAATCAGCAAAGCTCTTATCCATCACGTGATCATTATTAATCCAGTTACCAAAAGTTTAAGCATGGTTTATTGAACTGCTGAATTTTTCGAATTTTTATCATATTTCCCACAGATAATCCTTACAGCTTTTGTTGTGATATCACTTTGAAGATTTCGGACGATGTGATCTGCTTGTTACAATGTATTTACAGAAAAACGTCTGTAAACCTGACAGTGTATAGACTTATTCCTGGGAGGTTTCGCAACTGGCCTTCAATGATTCACCTACATCATTAATCCTATCACCATGATCAAGTCTGGAGATTTTATCAATCACACCGGAAACTTCATTCCTTTGGGAACTTTGCCTATTTACGATGATTTGCAATTTGCTGAACTTTGAAAATGTGCATCTATGTGATAATTTTCCTTAGCTGTCCATCCAAAATATCACAAGACAGTTTTGCTTCTTACATTCACCTTGGCTGGGGAATAAGAATCTGTTTGTTACAGCGGAAACCTTTCACTTCTTCAAGGACTTGAATGTCAGAATCATCTGCACAAACCAGATATTGATGAGTGAATATAAAAAGCTCAGCAGTGACGAGTTTTACCTTTTTACAAGTCATGAGATCTCCATTGATGCTGATGAAGTATTTACTTGACACTCTTGCATTCCCAGTATAAAACAGGCCAGTATAGTATAGTACTTCTGATGAAGTCATTTGTTGTCCATTAAAATTAAGTCAGCTAACTCATAATTAAAGGTTCAAGTTTTTTGGTTCCTTATATAATGTTGAAATATTTTTACCAATACAGTGTATTATACTTGGTAACACATCCTGCTTTCCCTTTTAAGAGTTTGAACAATGAATGATCTTACTCAAGTTTACTTATATGTTGTTCACGGAGCCAAAATTTTGTTTGGAGTTAGTTGCCTATGTGATGTTGGTAAAATATTGCCATTATATGGGTACACAAATCTTACTTTGTATGACCAGAATTTTCAATTGTTGAATCAAGACATAGTGTATGTGGGACCACATACACATTTATCACATAAACTGTGCAGGTCATAGGCACAGCTTGTATATATGTAGAATGGTTAACATAATTTAATGCTGATATAGTATTGTTGCTATGGGTGCACATCCTAGTTTGAAGTGACCTTTTACTGAGAATTAGTGTAGAAGTGAAGTCCACATACACTACTTATGTTTACCATGCAAACCCACCACTGATTTACACATGTAATGTTGTATTTTATGATTGTGAAGGATCATATTCACATTTATTTCACTGACACATGCACATTTATTTGGTTTACTCTTGTAGGAACATATACGCATATTTTGTGGCAACGCGCAGAACAATATGCATATGTATTTTGTTAACTTGTAGAAGACCATGTGCACATGTATTACCTTTTGACTCATGAAAGATTTTATGCACATGCATTTTGTTGATCTGTGCAGAATTATATTCACATGTATTTTGTCGACTCATGCAGAGCCATACTTAAATATGACATATTCACATACAATTTGTTTTGTTGACTTGTACACAACCATATGCACATGTATTTTGTTGACTTAGTCACTTGTGCAGGACCATATGCACATGCATTTTGTTGACTCATGAAGGACCATATGCACATACATTTTGTTTTTGGTGTCTTGTGCAGGACAATATGCACATGCAAGTTGTTGACTCATGCAGGTCCCTATGCACATAAATTTTGGTGACTTGTGTAGGACCATATACACATGTATTTTATTGGATTGTGCAGGACCATATGCACTTGTTTGTTGATTGTGCAAGACCTGCATGGTAGTACATAATGACAAACAAGTTTTGTTGACTTGTGTAGGACAATATACACAAGTTATATGTTGAATTGTGCAGGATATGCACTTGTGTTTGTTGATTTGGGCAGTACCTGCATGGTAGTGAATAATTACATACATTTTTGTTGATTGTGTAGGATCATATACACATGTGATTTGTTTTGCTGACTTGTGCAGGACCATATGCACTCGTGTTTTCTTAATTTGTGCAGGACCATGTGATGTATTTATAAGTCTTGCAGGACCTGCATGGAACTGCATAATGACATACATTTCTGTTGTCTTGTGTAGGACCATATACACATGTAATTTGTTGACATGTGCAGGACTATAGACAAATGTTTTTGGTTGACTCATGCATGGTTATATGCACCTTTTCTGAAGTGGATCCAGAACCATTGGTATCTAAAACTAGAGTTACTGTGAGTAATGAGTTCACTAAATGATAACCCCCGCCTCCCATATGAATATAATGGCAGTGTCCATGTTTTGCTCTGGAAAATAAAAAATATATGTCAGATCAAAAAGTAAAATAGGAGGTGCACAATGGCAATATGTAATTAAGAATCTATGAAAGTTTCATGAAATTATCTTCAGTGGTATGAAAGGAGTTGCGGATAAGAGATGGATGCACCAAAGCGTAACAGACGTACTTACGTACGGACTATGTACGGACGGACGGACAGACGGAAATACCAACTACTATATACCCTACCACTTTTCAAGCGCGGGGTATAATAAAGTGGGCAGAAGTGTGTTTTGAATAACAAATATTTTGCATTATCATGTTCTCCAGAATCAATCACATGCACAAGTTTATAATTCATAAGTCAGACAGCAATTTATTTACAATACTTATTCAAATATATTTTTAAAAAGTATAATAATGCAAGTTTGCTCTCTTTCTTGGAAATTTAATGTTATAATGAGAATAATTTATGCTACATATATGTGGAAATATTCTCATGTTGGAATTTACATAACCCGTCATTCCCTGTTTATGTATTGCAGTTGTGCAATACCCAAAGTAAAACAATTATGTCATTCTCTAAGAATTTATCTTGAATGTTCTGATTGTTCAGTTGTATAGAACATAGTTTAGAATATTGATTTAGATCAGAGCACTTGATTTCCAAGAAATGAATTTTCATGTACTGGACAGTAGTTTACACTTTTATTTTTCCAGAGTTACCTATGCCACCAATTAGAAACAGACACTATCCACACTGGGTAACACTTGCAGAAGCTATATAGGCCATTTGGAAACAACAGCCAGAAATCAGATATGCATGCACAGACAACACAGCAGTGGACAAACAAGTGCCCATTACCAAGGACATCGCCTCAACATATCAAAGTAGTGTGGCAACAGCCACTTTAAGTTTGGGTGGTGTTTTGTCCATGTTTCTGGGGACTGCTCTATCAACAAGTCCATTGAGTAAGATAATATCATGATCAAATGGTTTTCCACTTAATTTAATAGTTTCTGTAAAAACTATATATCCTTATTTTGAAATAATGATTTTTAAGCTGTTGATTTTTTTTGTCTTTGTTTAATACATAAGACAAACTTTTGTTAATTCTTCTTTAACAGGGGTTATAGATATGCAACAGGGCCCAAAATTTTAAATTCCAATCACTTTATCTCAAATGGTACTAAACCACCTTAAATATAACTCTCTAGAAATCAAAGAAGACTTAGAGTGATCCTTGGATCATTAATATTTTTTTAGATGGAAAAAAAGAAAATGGTAAAATTACACGCCATTTAAAAGATACACATTTTGTTGAAATCATATCTCCTATAATAGTTGTTCTACAAAATATGAAACAAAGGGTAAACACAGTTCACAGTTCATGAATCATCTCTATAATCAGTCTCTGTAGAGCTCAGTAGTCGTCGAGCGGGACCATACATTTGACAAATACAAATTACTGTAAGATAAAGGTATCCTTGTGAGGATTTATTGTCATGCAGGATAAAATACATGCTTATTAACCCTGCAATTTCTATTGATGATGCATTTAAGCTTATGCATACGATTGTAGTATGCAATGTTGTTTCACTTAACATGGAACCATACATGTTAAGAAAATTGCATCACTTGGTATATGGAATATCTCAGTTAACACTGGACAATATGTGTTAAGTAGTTACATCATGTTGTATATGAAATATTTTTTCTAAACACGGGACCATATGGGTTTAGAAAGTACATGTTTTGTACATGAAATATTTTACTAAACACAGGACCATAAACATGTTTAGTAGGTTACATCATGTTGTAATAGATATTGGCTAAACACAGGACCATATGTGTTTGAATAGTTAGATCATCTTGTATATGGAAATGTTTCACTAACACGGGACCATACGGGTTTAGAAAGTACATTGTGCATGGAATGTTTCACTAAACACGGGACCATACGTGTTTAGTAGGTCACATGTTGTAAATGGAAGATTGTCTAAACACGGGACCATACGTATAAAGGAATTTATACCATTTTGTATGTGTTATATGTCACTGACCACGGGGCCATACGTGTTGAGGCAGTTTCATTACTTTAAATATACATAATATTTATTAATTTATTTGCAATGTCTCTTGCTCACATCAGTTACCAATAGTATGTCAGATAAGCGTTATACCATATGTATGACATCTGTTTTGTCAGATTCTGCTTATTAGCTACATTACAGCTTTCCTCTCTTTCAAGCAGATCTATTTAATTTTTCATGTTTTTAAAGAAAACTAGCAATGTCTCTCTATATTAGAAATAAGTCATTGTAATTCACAGTTTGCTATTAATTCTATCCAGGAAATAACATATAACCTGGTGTCTGGAAAGTATTTCCGAAACTTTTAACCATAAGAAAAAACCGGCTGGGATAGGATACAATATCTACACATTTAAATTATGCAATAGGCTGAGAACATCTTGTGTAGCAGGGGCCAAGCCAGAAGTTGTCTGTTTGTTCCTTTTTATGCAACATGATGTAAGATTGACATCTTGGTTGACTGGTCAGAAGTTGTCTGCAGTCATGAGACACATTTTATGCAGCATGGTGTATGTTTGACACCTTTGTTGACTGGTTCAGAAGTTGTCTGCAGTCAAGAGGCACATTTTGATGCAGAATGGTGTAAGTTTATCAACTTTTTTGACTGGTCAGAAGTTGTCTGCAGTCGACAAGGTCAGTGCTCATGAATATAAATTCCCATTTTGCTGTCTGGTTAATATTTACTACAGACAGGTGTTTTGTATACTTTTACAAATTATTTCATGTTTTGTCCTTTGTAATTTTTTTTCACTCAGTCTTATACGATGTTTCTTTTTCTTGTTCACAATAACTATTGTATTGTCTTTTGAACTGAGTATATGACAATATTTTTTAAAGATTTTTGAATGCTTTTGTATTACTCATTCTATTTGGCAGAAATTCTTCAAAATCACCTGTTAGTTTTGAATACGTTTAATATTCCACAGAGCCAAAATGAATTTGAACTACCTTATATATATTGGATTCCGAAACTTCATAAGAATCCTTACAAACAAAGATACATTGCAGGTTCCAGTAAATATTCAACCAAGCCTCTTTCGTTACTTCTCACTAAAATATTGACAGTAGTGAAGGAAAAACTTCAAGAGTACTGTGCAACTATATATTCAAGAAGTGGTGTAAATCAGATGTGGATACTTAAAAATTCTAAAGAACTTTTGGACAATCTGAAATCACAAGACTTTAAAAAAATCAACAGCTTAAAAACTTACGACTATTCAACTTTATACACAACGATTCCCCACGACAAATTAAAATCCAGGCTTTTTGATATCATTGACAGCCGCTTCTTCAACAAAAATGGAACTTGTAAATTTACTTACCTCGTCATTGGTCATTTGAAAAAATATTTCGTTAAAACAGTTTCTGATTGCACACATAAGTACTCTGAAGTTGACATCAAGAAGATGCTTGAGTTTCTGATTGACAATATCTATGTGGTTTTTGGAGACCAGGTATTCCAACAATCTATTGGAATTCCCATGGGTACAAATTGCGCTCCCTTATTAGCAAACTTATTTTTATATTCATATGAAGCAGAATTGTTGCAAAATCTTATGGCTTAAAAGAAGAAAACACTTGCTGTGGCTTTCAACTCGACATTTAGATATATCGACGACGTATTGTCAATTAATAATGATAATTTCCATTCCTACGTCGATACGGTATATCCTGGTGAGCTTGAGATAAAAGATACCACAGAGTCGGACACTTCTGCTTCATACTTGGATATTTTACTTGAAAAAGACACTAATGGTAATCTAACAACCAAGCTATATGATAAACGTGATGACTTTAACTTTTCTATCGTCAACTTCCCTTACTTATGCAGCAATAAACCTTCATCACCTGCATACGGAGTATATATATCTCAGTTGATTCGATACGCAAGAGCGTGCTCTACGTATGAACAATTTCTTAAACGAGGTAAATTATTGACAAGCAAGTTGATGAAACAAGAATATCAACAGTCTCGTTTAAAGTCATCATTTCGTAAATTTTATGGTCGATACAATGACCTTGTCAGCAAATAAAATTTATCATTGAGTCAAATGCTGACTGACGTTTTTCATACCAATTGTTAGTCCATTATTTATACACTGAATTGACGACGAATTTTTTCCGTTATTTCCTGATCATGACATCGAGCACACGGCGGGTGTGACCGGTCGGCAAGGGATGCTCACTCCTCCATGGCACCTGATCCCACCTCTGATGTTTTGGAGGTCCGTGTTTGCTCTGCTCTGATTTTGTATATTGTTTAATTGACGTTGAGGTTGAATACTGTTCGTTAACTCCATATCCTTCATTAAGGAGTTTTGCGTCTCCTGCCAAGACGCCTTTGGGTGAGTGGATCCAATCTCTGATTGGATTGTGGCTGTTTGTTATTTTGTTTTCTCACCTTTTTTGATGGCAGGCATCAATTTAGAGCAATTTGTATATGTCTTCTAAACTTATGATGTTTATTGGGGGGTCAACTTAAAATGCATGTATATTGTACTTTGTGAAAGATAACAGGGTTTGAATTATTATTCTAGTCTAGTTGACCCCCCTTTTGCCTATGTACATCATGTTACAATGTCATTATGATGCTGGGGGTCAGATTGTGTAATATTTTGACTAAGATGTGTAATACTCTATATTTGGGTCCTCCTTTTTCTGACCCCTATTTTGTTAACTGTGTTTTACTTTTCCGTCATTTACTTTAATAAATGACATATTCCACTTCAACATGATGTTATTTGTTTTTGCCTGTTTGATCAAAAAACAAGCTCAGTCGTTTGGCAGGAGAACTTGGAAACATAAAGACTTATCAAATGATGACTTCACTTCATATACTGTATCAAATGGTGTTTTCATGCATTTACATACTCTAAAAAAGTACAAGAAGAGGTAGAAATTCAAGTGTATTTTTAATAATTTATAAAGCATAGATTTGCTTTCTTCTACGTCCCTTAACGCATCCGTCGTACTCCACCCTAAATTGAAATTAAAAGTTGTAAAAGAAACTTCATTTTATTGGGCAAACAAATGTATTATATTCTATAAGTAAATTTAGATGATATGGATAAATCTGAGCTGAAAAGAATGAGAAATATAGTACAACATTTATAATTCTTTAGTTCCTAATAAATTATATATAGTGCATATTTTTAAAATATTTTTTTTCTAAAAGTTATATAAAAGGGTAAATAAATTGTATCATTACCGATGATGTGATATTCCACCAATTCCACATACGTTTGCACGGTTTCAACATCGACACTGCTTTCAATTTCTGTAAACTTGCCACAAACTCAAATACTTCTATCTGACCGTCGTCTGCAGATACAATAAAAACAAGAATGAATAATATGAATAAATAAAGTAAAAAATATAAGTGCATGTTACTGTCTTTGTGTCAAGTTTATTTTGGCTCCAGTATCTGATGTGTAAGTCTATCAATCTCATTGAGATATAAAGATAACTGACAGTAATCAAGCTGAAAAGTTTATTAAAATATCATCAAGGAGAACAAAGCAAACACAAACTTTACAAAAAATCAGAAGAGGAATCATTGTGCAACAAATTTTAATTGTTGTTCATTTGAATATTCAGTATTAAAAAAAAAATACTAGTAGTTATTTATATTCATCTGTTTGAACTGTTGAAGAATTGGAATACATCCATCATAAAATTGAATAATTATTTCAAGTACCATTTCCATCCATGATATGGAAAACGTTCTCGCTTTGGAAAGCGTTGTAACCCTGGTCGATGGAGTACTGCAGAAACTCACTTTTTAGGATACTCCCATCATGATTTCTATCATAAATGGTAAAATCACAAGCATATTCCTTTGGAGATTCTGTAGTCTAAAAATGAATTTGAAAATTTGGCCCTTAATTATAATTAATAATAATTTTCAGAAGAAAATGATGGAGTGAAAATAGTCAAAGGTTGAAGTTTAATTTAGGTTACCAAAACATGTGTATTTTCTGCCATCCATGTATATAATCCAAAGATAACTAATATCCACAAAGTCTTCATCTTCCCAAAAATGATCTAGAAATAAATATAAACAGACAGAACTAAGGTTATATATATAGGGTATAATTGAAAAAATATTTTTTTTAAAAGTTCTCTGAGGATTTTTTCCCATTTCTTTCTCTTTATATTGACATTTAATAATTTCTATAAAAGTTATTTCCATTCATAAGTTGAATCCATTAAACTAACTGAATTTGAAATAAAAGACCACTCACAATCTGCTACATTTTTTTTCATATTTGGATATATTACTGAATATAAGTGCCAATATTCAACTAAAACTTAAGGACGTTCGATCCTGAGTTTTTGAGTGGATTTTGGTCACGTCCTTTATTGACAAAATTCTGCATCATTTTTAAATTCTAACATTAAATCTGAATTCTACAATGCAAATTAAACTATATTCAATGAAAAAAACCGCGATTAAATTCCATTCAAGTTGAATTAAACTAGGGACTATATTTTGAGGCGGAAGGTTTTTTTAGACAAAAATCATCAGTTTTTCCCTTTTGAACTATAACAGTACTCTTTATTTTGGATTCCTATTTTTCCATGCTGGTTGCACACAAAGCTGTTTTTTGCAGTAAAATGTGTCATGCTGGTTCTGAAATATCTTTTAAATTATTTTTTATGAATTCTATCAACAAAGTTTGACAAATATTGTAAAAATATTCTGAAAACCCGGGAAAAAATTGAGCCAAATTTAACGTAAAATTGACATTTTTCTTAGTAATATCTGAAAATTAACATCATATACCCCCACTTTTGATGTTCTTTTCTAAATATTCAAGGTAACTCTGACATATTTGCTTAAATTTAGAAAAAGTTTAAGACTTTAAAATAATTTTCATGCTTATTAAATTTTCAATGCCAGAAAAATCACATATTATTAGTGCAGAAAGGTCAAATAATTGATTATGCGAAGTAATTTGAAACTTTTTCTTAGTTACAGTTTTAAAGTGTCTTGTTTTAAACAGACTTAGAGTTCATTTTGTTTCTTGAATTAATTGGATAAAAATATTGCAGGGAAACCACCGAAGGTGTAATTTTTAATTAAGACACAAATTTCAGTGCAAGAAGGTCATATCAAATGTACTGTAGCGCCAAAAGAAGCATATTGACCCCCATTTTTTGATTTGAATTTTAATTAAGCTATGTATGTAGAAACTTAAAATATACTTGGCAAAAAAAGTTTAAGACTTTAAATATCAGGATCGAACGTCGTTAAATATCTTGAGAGCGAGATAAGTTGAGTGTACTCAGTGTTACCATAACAAATTCGTAGTATTTAGTACTTAAACGTATTTGATACGCAAGCGTTTAGGCTGTGTACGACAATTAAAACATAACCGATAGGCAGGCCTATGCAGGCTACTGAAAAATAAATTCATGCGACAGAGATCTCAAAAATCATCTTTCAAATTAAAAGGAAAGCTGTTAAAAAACAACTGATATACCTCACTTTAACATTCGTAGCAAAAACATGAATGAACGAGGTTTACGTATATAACTCTGCATCAAATACTAACTTGACTGATATCCCTCTTTACAATTGTTAGAACATTGGTTTTACTTAGAACATTGATTTTACGTTCAGAATACTCCGGTTACCTAATAAATAAATGTTTCCATCTAGACATGCGAGGTATTATAACCGGTGTTTATAAGAATATGTAATTTATTTCTTGTGCATAAATATTATTTATTAAACGAACTGATATTAACCATTGTTCGTTATCATCGCCATTTTCACTCGATGAGACTTTCAAAGAATAATTTTAAAATCGATAGCTACGGTTGAAGTGAAATACCCAGAATAAAAACTGCTGGTTTTGATTTCTATATATTTATGAACTTCTGTTGTTTTGAAGATAAAAAAGATAATGGACATTTTTGACCCAGAATATTTCTAATCGGGATTACATATATAGAATATCTCAATGGAAATTCAAACTTAATCATAGCAATATACGTAGGCTTACATTTTGAGAAGAACCTGCAATTAAAAAAGTGTACATGGTGAAAAAAAACTATAAAAGATTAAGAAAAGGAACATAAATTTCAATTTACGTTAGAGACATATTACTCATTTCATAAGTTCTATGGTCGATAAAATGACATTGTCAGCAAATACATTCTATCATTTAAGTCAAATGCTGACTGACGTTTTGATACCAATTGTTAGTTCATTACGTACACATCGAATTATCAACGGATTTTTCCGTTACTACCCTATCATGATAAGGAGCACACGGATGGTGTGACCGGTCTGCAGGAAATGCTAACTCCTCCATGGTACCTGATCCCACCTCAGATGTTTTAGAGGTCCTTGTTTGCTCTGCGCCTTAATTGTATTGTTTTATTGGACTTTTGATCTTAAATACTGTTCGTTATCTCCATTAATTCAATGCATTTCGATAGAAGAAAAATAATACGTACCCTTATTCAGTTTGTTAGAAATGGACAAAGAGGGTTTATATAATGACCAAATTGATTAATAATTAATTTCAATCATAAACGTTTGATTTCGAGTGATACAAATGCTGCAGTTGTCATTGATAAAAAGCTCTAGAAGGGAAACATATGCAAACTTAAGAGTAAAAATAGTGATTATTTTTAGCATTAGCGGAAACATTAAGTGGATTTGAAGAATGATCAAAATGTATTTCAGTCATGTTGATTAATGAAATAAAGAGAACATTTCCCCCAGTTAAAATCATGTTAAACTTATATATATGGTTAAATTAAAATAGAACTGTTGTTTTTATCATGCAGAAATTTCTAAATAATATTCTATTCTAAAAGTATTTTATTTCTCTTTAAATTTAAAGACTGTTTATTAAGGCATTGATTGATTGATTGTATGTTGTTTAACGTCCCTCTCGAGAATTTTTCACTCATATGGAGACGCATTGAAATTACTACTCAAAACGATCAATTTATAAAAAGAAATTAATAATGGATTATGAATATAGATATTACCAATATCAATAAGAACCACAATTCCATTGAAAAAAATCCAATTTGGGGGCAAAGCAAATGGCAAACCCATAAATTTTTTGGGGGGATTTTGTATATAGATAATACACTGATAATTGCCTTTTGCGATAAGAGCCAACTTTTGCAGTCGACAGCTTTTACACTTGAGTGATATAAAAAAGGCTTTTTTCGATATAAATATTTAACTTAAGAGTTAATTCAAAGATAAAATTGGGCAATTTCAAAGCACATAGTACGTTTTCCAGGAAAGGACCCAATTCTGAACCCCACGCTTCAGAAATTTAATCTGAATAGAACATACTAATATTCATGAATGTTCATGAATTAAGTATTTCACGTAATGTTATTCTGCCTCTCATTATCTTTTACGTTGATTACATACTCATAAATCATATAGGTATCACTAACACGATACCGTTAATACCAGCAGTAATAGCCCTCTCTATCTCTCTCTCTCTGGGTGTCAATACTTGTCACTGGCCTACTTTGCATTAATAAAACACAGACCACCTTTCTCTCTGTTATATGATACTTTATGTATGCCGTGTTTACTATTATTCTATTTTCTGTAAAATGAGATACTACTTCCTTCTCCCTAAATGTTACACAGGTATTTCCTTTTTTACTCATGTTTTATCTTTAACCGTACGTGTTATTATCCAGGTATATCAATCCTAAAATGGTAAGAAAATTCATTTTTGACATTTATATACCTTGTCTTTTATGTGACAAATAAGCGCTTTGCAAAAAAAAAAATTCGACTAGAAGAAAAACTGAGAAGTCAGGTAATCTAGTAAATTTGTTTCTATCTCTCAACTTTCAGTTTCGGACACATGTGTTAGGTGAAAGTTTTGATATCTTTAGTGACTTGCACAGAGAAACAAAATGAAGTACATTCACATTTTCTACCTAAAAGGTGCTCTTATTAAGATATATTAAATGTTTTAGTGATTTCACCGAAAGAAGAAAAAAAAACTATAAACATATTCATGTTCCCTATTTCCGTTTTTGCTTCCTCAAAAAAAAAGATGTGCATAAAGGTGTGAAAGGGAAAATGAGAAGAATAGCTTCGGCATTGGAAAATGTCTTTGTCAAATTATGACACTAAGTTCATCATGCTTTGATATTGATACTGTTCGTTATCTCCATATCCTTCATTCTGTAAAAATTTGAAAGACAGAAAAGGAGATATTTTCATACGTAACAATTTCGCCAAAATATAGTTGATAGATTTCAAATTCAGATTACCATTTCTATTTGAAGTTGTACAATTGTGATAAGGAAAGAATTTTATGATCTTTTTCATCTAAATATATGGCATATTAGCAAATATACTTCGAATATTTCATCTAGTCAGAAACCAGAGAAGAATCCTACCTTAGGACAAAAAATCCGCCTACTTAAAAAGATAAAGATAACTTGGAGGTCGATAAAATATATGGAGCTACCGAACATTTTCAAGCCAAAGATCGATTCAAAGAATATAAATCAGGACCAGAGCAAAAACGCTCCTAGGTAAAATAGAGTTATGTCCAGGACACAATCTAGTAATGATATCGTCATATTAAGTTTTTTTTATAGCTTGCTAAAATATTTTTTGATATTTGAGTGTGTTATTTAAAACTTTCTCTTAGTCGTGTGTTATACAAAACTTTCTCTTTGTCGTGTATTATACAAAACTTTCTCTCATACTTATCTTATTGTCAATTTCCACGATGCCATATCGATATCAAATCAAAATTGTTCAATGAATTATCGTTACGACCCTCGCTTAAAGAAGAACATATAAGTTACTTAACGAGGCCCGATCTAGTTGAAAATTACGAAAACGGAATGATAAAAAATTTTAATTCTTGGATATATATTTGTTCGTTTTATGCTTAGAAAAATTAGAATGAAATTTTGTTACCTTGCCTTTATTGTAGTCAAATGGGGGCACTGTCAAGATATGGACCATTTGTCATGTTTGTATACACAATTACATACTAAAACTCTTCAATAAACAAAGAAGTTTACAAATTTAAAAAAAAATACATGATGAAATTCTTTGTTTTTCACATATATCATGCAATTTTCATTCTTCTTATAAAAAATGAAAAGAAAATTGGAGGTAGCCTTTATTGCAGTGAAAAGGGGGCATGTCAAAACACAAAATTTGGATTTATTCTACCCAACTACGTATATTATAGGTCGCAATGGGTTTACATAACACTAACAAACGATTGCAATACTGTATTAGTTTCTAAAAAATAAATAATTCTTACATTATGAAATAATTTTCTCGCCATGCTTTAGTTTTCTCTTAACACGCGACGTTGTTTTACGTGGAAAAAAGGAGTAGAGGGAGGAATTTTTAAGTCCGCGATACAAAGAGTGTGTATAAACACTTCAACATGTTCAAAGAGAAAGACTAAAATTGTTTACTTTTGGTTGCAGTGTTTGTTTTTTAAACTCACAAATTGAAAAAAAACAAGATAAAATTAATAAATTTGTACCAAAAAATTGATCCCTCAAAATTAAGTAGGTTCCAAGGTTCTTTACTAATTTAAATATTAAAAAAAATAATAGAAATGCCAGCTTTCAATGCACAGTGTATAGAGCTACCAGGTAAGCAAGATCAGCGAAACATTTTAGCGCAATTTGACTTCATTTCAATTGTGACGTTATTGTGTTCAATTGTGACGGCAGTCAAGGGTATTGTGACGTGCCTGAGTCGACGCTGCGTTAAAACGTATGCGCAGATCAAGTAGATCGGGCCTCGTTAAACTACAAATAGCAGGGGATGCTCACTCATCCATGCTGGTACCTGATCCCATCTCGGGTGCTTTGGAGATCCGTTTTACTCTGCTTCAACTTTGTATTACTTAGTAGACCTTTGAGCTTGCATATGAAGTCAAAAATCCAGTTGAAAAATGTTCAAATAACAGGGTTCACTTGTGCGTTCTTTAGCCCTGTGAATTTCTGAAAAAAAAACTACAACTGCTTAGTTTTAGTAAACAATGCATTTAATATCACATAGATCTTTGATGATTGCGTATCTATCAAAAATGACGTAATTTTTGGCTAGTCATTCTATTATGACGTCACAAAATGCGTCAATTATCTCATATTCTAAAAAAAATTCTACACAAACGGCCTATTCTTATATTTATTTTTCGATGTTTGATATATAGCGCAACCTTTGATATAAAATATGCAACTATTAAATGATAAAACTATTTCTGATGATTGATTAAAAGACATGATTATTTTTTTTTAGATCAGAGAGCGCGCTCATATTATTTTTCTTCGCTGAAAGTACTCAAATGTTTACCTTAAAATACAAGAACCTTGCAATTTCATAAAGCCAGTTCTCCAAGACCTGGACTTTTAGGAGAAATTCTTAAAAGGAAATTAAAGCACTAAGTCTCTATTTTATTTTAATGCTTCAATTGGAACATCTAGTTTTAATCAATCAATTGGTATACATTTTATACATAAAGTGAACCGAGCTCTATAATCTGATACCATCACTCAGCGATATCGTCTTCTTGATTCTGTGAAAATATCATTTAATTTTAAATAAAAGAAATATGAGAAGAGTCCCACATCAACTAAATGTTGAGTAAATAATATACTAGTAATTATATGTTTTCAAGATAATCAAAACGCTTGCCTTATTGTATAGTATAAGAAATTGTCTTTTAATGTTAGTAATGAAATTATATACATGTACTTATATTTCTCTTTCAGAATAAAAAAGAAGCCAAGTCAAAGAAAGTTTTCTTCAAGATCAAGAAGGTTGGGTATATCATTAAACTTGCTTAGCTTATTCTTTTAAACGTTTAAACAGTTAATTAAGGATGGATTTTGTTTAAGTTTTATTTCAACTCAATGACTATGGAAATTATATATACTGCTTGTCTTACTGCTATCTTTCCCCGCCGTAAATTGAATTGTTTCAGAATTTTTTTTGATGACGTAATTGAAAAAAAAAAACAGCGGAAAATTCATTTTATTTAGGCACCAGTAAATATATATTTTTTTAAATATTGTGCATCATATGGTTTATATTTTTTGGAATATTTCAACCAGAGTAGAAATGTAGAAGAAGCTAAAGATGAGGAAACAGATCTGATTGCTGCAAAAACGAAGGCTGAGCAGACGGAGGTAACAATAACATAAAATGTCGGCCTTTACACACAACAGCGTACTAATATGTCACCCTGAACTGAACCATAAGATATACATGTAAGAAATTTCAATTCTTAAAAAAAGTGACAAAAAACCTTACCACTCCCACCGAATGTAAGATGTTTCAATTCTTTAAAAAGTGGGGGAAAACCCTTCCAACTCCAACCCCCTTTTACAAACAAACGTCGACCCAAACCTATGCGGAGTGAAAGTACAGCAAAGTGTCAGTGAAAACATGGCTATGTAAAATATAGTTCCTGAATTTTCCTTTTCAAATCTGGCATTTCTGCACTGGACGGGGCAGATATTTTTAAATAAGACAATGAAGAATAAAGTATTTGTAAGCTTTCTTGCTTTAGCAGATTCATGAACGCTTCTGGCTTGCTAAATCTGATTAGTTTTTACAAAACTTTGGTAGCATATCCCATGATCCCATGAAGCAGAATTTGTTCAAAATCTTCTATGATTGATTGATCAGCAGTAAAATGTTTCACGTCCCTCTCGAGAATGAGAATTCTTCACTCATATGGAGACGCCACTACTTGCCGGTGGAGAGCTGCAAATTTTGTCTTATACTCGGCACTTAAGGTCACTGAGCAGGGATTAATCTTTTTCGTGCCAGTACCTACTGCGGCACGAGACCTCAGTTTATAATTTACTTGAAAAAGACGTTAATGGTAATCTAACAACCAAGCTATATGATAAACGTGATGACTTTAACTTTTCTATCGTCAACTTCCCTTACTTATGCAGCAGTATACCTTCATCACCTGCATACGGAGTACATATATCTCAGTTGATTCGATACGCAAGAGCATGCTCTACGTATGAACAATGTCTAAAAGGAGGTAAATTATTGACAAGCAAGTTGATGAAACAAGAATATCAGACGTCTCGTTTAAAGTCATCATTTCGTATGTTCTATGGTCGATACAATCACCTTGTCAGCAAATATAATTTATCATTCAGTCAAATGCTGACTGACGTTTTTCATACTAATTGTAAGTCCATTATTTTTCCTTTATTTCCTGATCATGACAAGGAGCACACGGCGGGTGTAACCGGTCAGCAGGGAATGCTCACGTTCTTATGGCACCTGATCCCACCTCTGATGTTTCGGAGGTCCGTGTTTCCTCTGCTCCTATTTTGTATTGTTTTATTGACTTTGAGATTGAATACTGTTCGTTATCTCCATATCCTTCTCACCCGAAGGACTAGTGTCCACATCCCATAAAAATCTTATACGTGAAGACGAAAACACTTGCTATGTCCTTCAATTCGACATTTAGATATATCGACGATGTATTGTCGATTAACAATGATTATTTCTGTTCTTATGTAGATACGATATATCACGATGAGATTGAGATAAGATCTCACATCTGTTTCATATTTGGATATTTTACTTGAAAAAGACTTAAATGGTAATCTAAAAACCAAGCTTTATGATAAACTTGATAACTTTAACTTTTCAACCGTCAACTTCCCTTACTTATGCAGCAATATACCTTCATCACCTGCATATAGAATTTATATATCTCTGCTGATTCTATACGCAAGAGCATGCTTTACGTATGAACAATTTATAAAGGAGGAGAAATATTGACAAACAACTCTGATGAAGCAAGAATATCAGCAGTTTCGTTTAATGTTATCATATAGTAAGTCCTATGGTGGAGACAATGACCTTGTCAGCACATACAATTGATCACTGAGTCAAATGCAGACTGATTTTTTCAAACTGAATGTAAGTCCATTATTTACACACTGAGTTGACGACAGATGTTTTCGTTTTTTTCCCGATCGTGGCGGGGAGCGCTCGGCATGTGTAAGCGGTCGGCGGGGAGGCTCACGACTCAGTGGCACCTGATTCCACCTCTGATGTTTCGGAGATCTGTATTTGCTCTGCTCCTGTTTTGTATCGTTTTCTCTATATTCTTTATTTCAATAAATAAAAACAATGAAAATTAAATTAAAATAATTTTCAATGTCATTCAATGAAAATATTGATATTTAAATATTACATTAACTGAATATCGCAAAATGCTAGTGAATAATGCTGCTAATTTGCTGTTGTATAGTGAAGAAATAATAAAATGTAGTCGTTTGTTCCCCTTTTATGCTGAAAAAGGCAAAGATAAAGAATATGGACCTATCTTAATATGTATATAAACAATATAAAAACGTTAACACTGCATTAACAAGAACCCCCCCCCCCCCCCAAATTTATAGGGTAGGGATCAGGTGCCAAGGAGAAGTAAACAGTCCCCTGTTGAGCAGTAGTCCACAAAGAATAGCTAGTATATTAATACTTTGCTCGTTTTTCATTTCACATAGTGTTATAAAAAAACATATTTCAAGTGCTCTGAGATACCGGGGTATTCATGATTACATAGAAAAAGTTAGCACTAAATGAGTAATCAAAGTTATTTGAAGATTATGTTTACAATTTTAGCCAAATGAAGAGGTTCCAAATAAGAAGACCAATGACGCAGGATCTTCTGTGGAAGAAACAAAGACAGGAAAAGAAAAGGTAGAGCATTTAGATTTTCATTTCAAACTTCTTAGTTTGTTATTGATATTGAGCTTACAAATTCGGTGTCCTTTCAAACATATCGAAAGTAACACTGCATGTATGTTTTTTCTTTTTTATAGAAAAAGAAAAGTAAACAGAAAAGTAAAAAGGTAATTGTTTTGTATAATATTCATTATCATCAGTGTGTATAACTTTTCAAATAAAACTACTAGTATTTCAAATAGAAAAATAAGACATAAAGCATACATCATTTAATTTGCAGAATATTAATTTTTTAAACATTGCAGGCTCCTTAATTCTTTTTTTTTTCGAATCGCTAATTCAATGAAAATGTATCATTAATGGCGTCAAAGCTGTAGTCTCGTTGACTAGAAAATCAAATGCAGTTTAATTTCTACCTACTTACAATTTTATATTCTTAATTGTGTTTAGAAAAGCAATAAAGAAACCGTTGAAGAATTAACGTCCCTAACAATAGAAATGAAAGACATTGCCAAAGAGAAAAAGTTGGCAAAAAGGAATGAAGATCTTCGTAGGTTAGAGGACGACTCTGAAAAACTGACCAAAACAGTGAGTTGTACTTCTTCGTGTTCAATAAGACATTCAACAAGTTTTCTTTGAAAAACCTAAATATATTTTTTAAAAAACATTTAACTGATGGTGAGAAAAGATACAGAAAACGATATTCTAATTCAGAAATAAAACCATACTAACTTGGAAACAAAAGAGGAAAAGATGAAAAACGTCAGTCAGCATTTGATTTAATGATAGGTTTTTTATTTGCTGACAATGTCAACATAAACCTTCCCAGCTAATGTCATTAAGAATGATTTTGTACCTTAAAACTCTTTTTTTTTAAAGAAAGAGACGGAAGAACAGATTTCTCAGCTTAAATCTATGACGACTGAGTTGACTGTAATAGCAGAGGACAACGTCGATAAGCTGGACAATAGAGGGGATAAATTGTTAGAGTTAGAGGCTAGGGCTGAAATTCTAGAGGTATGGAGAGAGAGAGAGAGAGAGAGAGAGAGAGAGAGAAAGAGAGAGAATGATTTATTTGATTTATAAAAATAACATCTTTACAATATTCATCCCATATCTGACAAAACAAAAGGATACAAAGGAAACAAAATGTTATAAGGCTATCATTATACATAAATTCAAGAAACATACATAAAAAATATTTAATAAGTTAAAGAAATCGACCAACTTTCTTTTAATTAATAGACCGTATAAGCAGAATTTTTAGCGAGGATTTAGTTTGGCATTTTTAGCAAGGGTCCCAAGATCGCTTAAAATAAATATAAAAAAAATTATTTGCGCCTTATTTGTAAAATCTTCTTTAGTGAACTTCCGAAAATCGCTAAATTACATATCGCTAAAAATAAAATACCAATTTTTAAGGACAAATCGCTAAATTTGCGTCTCGCTAAAATTTCCACTTATACGGTAAAATAGATTTATAATGTAAATTTCGGCAGACAACAAGAACAATTACAGATTTATGTTGCTTGGAATTCAAAAGAAAAAAAACACAAGAAAGGAAACTTATGATATAAAAATGTCTTCGCATTATTTTATCCTAAAAATGTAAAGGACCTAGTCTTCTAAATAATTCATTACTTTATAATCTTAGATCATGATACGTTAATAAAAAAAAACTATTCATCAATATCCTTATAAAATCAAAAAATTAACATTTTTCTTTCAGGCTGGGGGTCAAATATTTGAAAAGGTACAAAGAAAACCTTTCTGCACGAGGAAGAAGAAAATCGTCGGCTGTGTCGTTAGTGCCGCACTTCTTGCTGTTGTCATTGCTGTTATTATCATAGTCTTAGTAGAGTTTATTTAGAATCTTTTTGTTTCATAGATAAAGAGTGATTTTATTGACATTGTTGCTCTAATAGAAAAATATATATACATACACTCCTTTTGTGTGCCCTTAATTCTAATATCTAAAACAAACAGTGCATCCCAATGGGCGAATTCTGCAAATTGACTTAAAATAGTTGAAAATTAGTTCAGAATCCAATTGTTATTATGTTTCTTTAGCTTTTACGTATTAATATTGCGTGAAATCATTTCAGCTTTTTTAGGCCTTTTAGGGGTATTTTAAAGCACAATACGGCTGCAAATCGTGTGCTTTTTTATTCAAATTTACCCAATATATCATTCAGGAATAAGGTAAAAAGTTGAGTAAGCATTTTGAGGAAAATATATAAAATACATATTCTTTCCTCATACAAAATTACTGTAATTAGAATCTGCCGGAAAATCAAGGGTCGTACAACTTAGATCTGTTTACTTGTACCACGTGAATTCTAAAATGGCCCGTGCATACAATGTAGGGTTTACAATTATAATGGAATATTAGGTTAAAACAATTCTCAGAATCAAAATATCGTAACTCTCTTTTATATACTACTTTTATAAGACCTCAGTTAGAATACGCAACTGAAGTTTGGTGTGGGTGTTCTAGTCAAGATTCCGAAAAATTACAACTTGCAGCGGCAAGAATAGTCACTGGTTTAACTTCATTAGCATCGCGAGATTCTCTCTATTTTGAAACTGGTTGGGAACCACTTGCTGTAAGACGAATGTCCAAAGTAAGAACAACTATGTATAAAATATATTTTAACATGGTACCCGAGTATCTGAAAGAAATATTTCCAAATATTCGATCACACGAATCAAATTACGTCACAAGACAGTCACAAAATTATTGCATCCCTAAGTGTAGATTAAATATATATAAATCATCATTTGTTCCAATGGCAATAAGGGAGTGGAACTCTTTGTCTCTTGAAACAAGAAATCTACTACTAAAGGTTCCTTCAAAAATTATGTAAACTCTCAGAGAACACCTACCCCGTCCTGTTTTACTTTTGGTGATCGTTACTGGAGTGTAATTCATACTAGATTAAGAAACAATTGTGTTCTAAATAAAGACATTTAGGTGTAATACATGTATTATTGACAGTCCATTATGCAATTGTGGAAAAATAGAAGACGCATATCGTTTCTTTTTCTCTTGTGCGAAATACACTGCCCCAAGAAACGACCTGTTCAATGCAATTTTTAGAATGATTAACTTACGTATTGTAGACACTCATGTTCTGTTATGGGGAGATAATTCGATCAGTATATCTGAAAATGAAAGTTTGTTTTTAAATGTGCAATTGTTTATCAAGAGATCTGGTCGTTTTTGAAAGTATTTTGATTCGTTTGTACATACTACATCAGTTTAAATTCTGTACATGCATTACCTATGTTAAATAATCTTATTGACCTTTGGTTCCAGTGTATATTAATTTTTGAACAATACTTTGTGTAATTGATTGTTATACAGGAGAGGACGTTCTAAGTATTAAGTACTTGTGTCCAATCCTTTTGTTGTAACATCTTAACAATAAATATGTCCAAACCAACTCTCCAGTAAATTAATAATAGTTAACATTTTAGTCAGCAATCAGACAAATTTAACATGATTAAGTACAAATGTTGACGTTTTGTGTATTGGGGCGTAGGAAAGAAAAATCCACCAAGTCATTCGTCATCGCGGCAAAATGTCAAACAAAATATCTTTCTGTAATTCCAAAATAATTTGCACTTCAAATGGCAATAATTTTTTTATGTCATAAGTGCATTTTTATGTCGAGTTTACACTGATTTTTTTCTTTGAAAGCCATGGAGATACGAGAAATGATAGCATGTATCAATAAACCTGTAGGGTAGAACCTTTGCGAGCCCCACGTGAATGTCGCCGAAATCCCTTTTCTTCTTCATCCAATGATTATATTAATCTCCCAAATACATTTTTGTTAGCAAAGTTGCTTTTTAATTTCAAGCCCTAGTTTTTGGTTTTGGTTTTCGTTTTGGTCAACTTTGTCAATGTAGCAGGTCTACCGGGCTTCCCTCTCTTACCATGCTGTTTTGTGTATGAAAACTAAACGCATGCGTGTATAGCATGGAATTTGGAACCTCGAACACGTTGCGATGTATCTATTTATGTACCATAAATAATTATTAATTTTAATGAAATAATCAGAATTATTTACTCATTAAATTTGTAGTTTTCTGAAAGTGTATACATTTATGAGTATTGTGGTGGTTCTGGAGGTACTGGGTACGAATTGCCCTGCTACCTCCGATCACATGGTATACGTCACAGCACCTGTTGTGACGTGTACAGATCCTCGCTCTCTTTTCTGCTGCATTGCTGCAAGGAAACGGATGTCTCTGTCAGCTCCGCCATTTCTGTATATATTGTATGTTATAATTGCGGGCACTAATAAATAGCCGATTACGTTACAATAGTGTGTTCTCTATTCCGCCATCACCGTACTTGGGTGTATAAAGTAGATAATACAGAGAAACGCTATAGTATGAAAAAAATTCCAAATCCTACAGGAAAATTTTAACAAGTCTGTTTTTGAAGAGATGCGCCATATTGTCACATTAACTGTTAAGGTTTCATGGTTAAACCTTTGCATGAAATTGTACCCTATAGATTTTGTTGAAATATGTCAAAGTTTTTGAATTGCTAGAAAGTTTTTACAAAATCTTATGAACAAAATTTGAATAAATATGACCTACATACTATTTCATAATTGTGTCATAATGATATACTTTGTCGTATGTCTAAATACTTCAGTGACAGCAAAAAGAGCCATTATATATAAATACTGACTGAGGGGAAACAATCTATTATTACTAACGCTATACAACTGAAAATAACCATTTGTTTACCACTACATTCTATGCATAGGCAAAATAAGTAGGGCGGGAAGTGCATCAGCCCTCCTGGCCCTCGGGTAAAGGTTACCTGCATGATATTTTCTTCAAAGATGTTATGAGAGCTTTTTATGTTTAATATATGCAATTGCTTGTTTGTTTGTATGTTGTTTAACATCCCTCCAGAGAATTTTTGGACTCATATGGAGAGGCCACCCCTTGCCGGTGGAGAGCTGCAAATTTTGTTCTCTATTCGGCATTTCGTTGAGGAGTGAGGGATCTTACCAGACTAGCACCTACTAAGACTCAGGACCTCGGTTTATATGGTCTCATCCGAAGAATCAGTCTCGCAATGGGATTCAAACCTGCGACGTAAGGATTAACTCTTTACTTCGCGACTCTAGAGCAGACACTCGAACCACTTCGCCATGCGGGCATGTATGCATGTTTTGTTACGTCACGTTGACCAAGTCAGACAACTAAACGCTCCTCTAATTTGAAGAGTTCCAGTGATGGTTATAGGACGTATTGAAATGATTGAAATGTTTGAATATTTTTTATCTCTCGGACTCTCAGATTCAACATTATAGAAAAAGTACTACGTAATATAAATCTGCACGTAACCTATCATTTTGAATATAAGAATTTTTTTTTCTCCACATTTGACTTAAGTAGCTTGGAAAATTAAATATGGATACAAATAAATTTAGAAAGTAATTTTATTCGCACTTTATCTTTAAGAACATCACATAAATGTACTTAGAATCTTGGGAGAGGTGTGAAAGGGTGTCGCAGGGGGCCTGCTCCCTCTTCACACCCTTTTTGGCTCACCTGAGCCGAAGGCTCAAGTGAGCTTTTCTGCATGATCACATTTTGTCCGTCGGCTGTTTGTCCGTTTGTCTGTCCGTCTGTAAACTTTTCACATTTTCGACTTCTTCTCAAGAACCCCTAGGCCGATTTTAATCAAACTTGGTACAAAGCATTCTTGGGTAAAGGGAAATTTAAATTGTAAAAATGAAGAGCCAGGTTCTCTCTCAAGGGGAGATAATCAAGAAAAGACAAAAATAGGGTGGGGTCATTAAAAAATCTTCTCAAGAACCACTGAGCAAGATAAGCTGAAACTTATGTGGAGGCATCCTGGGGTAGTGTAAATTCTAAATTGTACAAATCATGACCCCCGGGGGTTGGGCGGGGCCACAACAGGGAATCAAAGTTTTACATAGATATATATAGGAAAATCTTTTAAAATCTTCTTCTCAAGAACCACTGGGCCGGAAAAGCTGAAACATATGTGGAAGCATCCTTGGATAGTGTAGATTATAAATTGTTCAAATCATGACCCCATGGGGGTTGGGCGGGGCCACAATAGGGAATAAAATTTTTTGATCCTTTATTTGTACCTGGCATTTAGGTTATGAACTGTGAGAGGTTACGTGCAGATTGAATTTGCTGATGAGATCATTGTATCGACAACCCTTCACGCCGGCTTATTTCAGGAAGCGTTTAGTTTGATATATAACTATACACCTATAATGTTCATAAAGTGCGCATTGTTTTGATTTTTTAAAATATGATTACTAAATAATGTTATATATTCGATATTTTCGTACATGTTTGCCATTGTGGACTTTATCTAAAATAGAAAAATTGTCGACAAACCTTTTGGACAACCCTCGTTTGACAGAATACCTCTATTCTGTCCTTCGATTTGGGAATATAGTTACATAATTGAAGGTTTATTATATATAGTGAAATTTTGAATGTCCATAACATAGTGCTACATGATCTCTCTCTCTCTCTCTCTCTCTCTCTCTCTCTCTCTCTCTTTATCTATTTTTAAACTTTGAGATGCTATGGCGGGAACTCATCTTCTTCTTGGTAATGAATTTATTTGTAACAGTATTGACAAAAGGTCACGCTTAGGAGTTGCCAAAAAACTTGAAACATATGGAGAGAACGATTAGGACTCAACCTCAAAAGTCCATTAAACATTATAAAACAGGAGCAGAGCAATAACAGACCTCTAAAATATAACACGTTGGATCAGGTGCAATGGAGAATTAAGCATCCCCTGCCGACCGGTCACACCCCTCGTGCGTTCCCTGCACGAGCGGGGAATTATAATAATAATCTTTATTCAGGTATAGGCATTGAGCAATATACAAGAACATTAAGGTGTGAGTATTAACACAATATAAAAATTTTTAAATAAATAAATATACATAATTTAAGAGATAAGTTATAAAACAAATTGATAATAAATCTTATTTTATATTATAATTCAAATAAATATATTATATTAGATATGCCTAAACCCAAGGATAGCCCATGAAAGCTAGTATGGCTTATTTCCAATGGGGTCCTTTCACATGTAACAAAATTACTGGCATATGACATATATAATATACTTAAAATATAAACAATAAATATTATACTAGCTATAAACGAGATGGCTTAAAAATTTAATCATACTACGCAAATTATGGAAAATCCGTCGACAATTCAGTGTGTAAATACCGGTAAATTGCCAAATATTAGTAAACGTCACATCATTTGACTTAATGACAGATTGATAATAACAGATTGAATTTGCTGACGAGGTCATTGTATCGACCATCGAACTTACGAAATGATTTCTTAATGAGAGACTGCTGATATTCTTGTTTCATTAACTTTTTTGTCTATACCTCGTTTTAGAGCATGCTTTTGGGTATCAAATCAACTGAGAGATAGAAACCCAAAATGAAGGTGATACATGTAACGGTATATTGCTGCATAAATAAGGGAAGTTGACGATTGAAAAGTTAATGCCATTATGTATATCCTAACGATCTGTTGGTAGATTACTATTTACGTCCTTTGCTGGAAAAGTATTCAAATATGAAACAGATGTTTCAGACTCTGTAGTATTTTTTCTATTTTAAGCTCACCGGGATCTATCGTGTCGACATAACAATGGAATTAAATAATCAAAATATTGCTTAGTAAATTATAAAAATATAGATAATAGTATATATCAATTAAATACAAGCTTCAAATAAAAGTAAAAGAACAAAGAACCACGAACGATAGTATTGTTCTCCCGCCTACCTCTAAGTCAATTTTCAAAAGTTAACATATTCGAATGATTTTTGAAATTTTTATAGATATTTATATGAATCTTCATAAAACGTTTCTTATTTGGGATACCAAAGAGAGATAACTCTATAATTTTGGTTAAACTTGTGTTTTTCACTATAGAAATCAACGGAAAACGGAAAATATTTTTAAAACATCTTTCCCCCCCGTGAAACAAAAATTCCTTTTCACAGGTAATATGGACTGTCATTTAACAAATTTATGCCGAAGCTTTTTGTGTTTCACGGGGGGGAACATATCTTTATAGACAAAAAACGAAAAAATGCTGATTTTTCACAAATATTAAAGCCATTTACAACTAAATAATTGTATTTTATTTATTTATATATGTTTTATTTATTTACTTAAAAACTTAAGAAAAGATATGAGATACATTTTATGACATTTAAAACTATTTCAAAATATGGTGATGGTTGAAAGTTCGATTTCACCAGAAAATATCGCCTACCCCCTTTTTTCAAGAGCTGGAATTAATGATAATTTACTATCTATCGCTGGAAATAAAATGATTAATCAATTACCATAGACATGATCTTTGTATTAAACAAAGATTTAATGGCTAAATTGCCATTAAAATTGAATTTAATGGGTGCAAAGTGTAGGCGGGAATCAAGAGTTAGAGTTCGTAGTTCTTTGCATTATTTTAATTGTTTTCCCTTTAAAACAACAGTATTTAACAGAAAAAAATTATGAGGATGATATGATCTATGAAAAATATCCTATGGTAAATACAAGTACGATTTAAACTATATGAAATTTATGAATACAACTAAAAGATAAACTCAATATTTCTAAAATATGCAACTTTGTTTCAATTAAGGTCAGATGACACGTTCCTCAAAAATATATAATTTTTCCTAGGAATTTATAATTGAAGTCTAGGTACTTAAACAAGTGTCCGCACAAAAAATTAGAGTACCTTATCAGGCATTTGTACAAGATACCACAGGTTGATATTTCTTCTATATTCCATATGGGTAATCATCTGAATGGCCTAAATCACAATTTTTTTGTACTTGAAAACAATGTAGAAATCACAAGAAAATAAAAAATATGCATATTGTTTTTTTATAATACCAAGATATATTTGAGAAACATATCGTATGACCTTAATAAATTACGATATTTTTTTAAAAGACCACTTGTAAATTCATGCCATGCTGAATTCAAATGTGCGAAAATGTTGTTTACGGTTCACAGCCCAAGTTGATTTGGTAGACAGGTTTGTTACACTAAATAAATGTACCCATAATAGAAATTTAATAGAAAGGCTTTTAAGATCTTTCGATAGAGCAATAACCTATAAAATGTGATACTTAAGAGAGAAGGATGTGAATTTTTGCACAAAAGACGAGACTCTCTAAATTACTATTTTTGCTGAAGGAATTCTAATTCAATCTTATCCTTAGGAAGGTTTTCGAGGAACAATGTAATAAACCTAGTTTAATTTTTTCGAAATATTTTAGATCGACTATCAGTTTACTGGATAAAAAAGAAATCTCGTACAACAAGTAGGAATCCCGGATATTTCATTTTTCATTTTCCGTGTACATCAAGTAAGTTTCCCTGATATTTCATTTATCCTGTTTTACTAAAAGGGATTAATTTCTTTTGCAATGACCTCGGCTTTTCCACTTGGCATTCATTTTTGATTTCACAACGAACAAAAGATACAACAATAGCATAAAAACAATCAAATAAAATAAAGTAGAAAACATAGGAGTGTATATGTCGCTTGCACTGTGAAAACTAATTATCTCAGCCTTTTTAATCTTATCATCCGGAATGCATCTATTAAGAACGGTATCACATTTCAGGTATTTAGACTGACCACAATCCGGGCATGCAGGTGAATCTTCGTATCGAACACTCGCAGCAAGACTTGCTTTAAGGCCGTCTACATTTCTCATCCAATAGAAGCAGTCCATTGTACGGTTAGGATGATGGCGTCTTATGTCTGCTCCTACAGGCTTATACTTTTCCACAAATTTCAAAGCCGTTTGTTTCTGAATAAATTTGGTCCATATTTAGTCGATGTAAGCATGGTGGAGAAAAAAGACGGGGTCACGGGGAGAATCGTCCAAAATGGACATCATACCGCCTACCCAATTGTGAACAACATTGTGTTGCCCTTCAGTGGTATGGGAATTATTTTTTCTATCGTAAATTATTTGTTTCATGTGATGGACAGACAAATCATTCTGTATCATATCGATTGTGCTATGTGACATCAAAATAGCGGAGTTATTAAAGTTAAGATATCTTTGAAGTGTACAGTTGTCAACATCTTTCCAGAATTTGAAAGGACCTGTACTCACAACACCTTTACCATTTCCCAAAAACCCCTCGGTAAAAATGATAGACTCTGATGGGGTGGGATCGTTGTCCATGTAGTTATCAAGTAAAGAATCCCAGTAGGGAAGAGTCACCTTCTTATTTTTCTGACGAAGAGCTGCCTCAAAGCTGTTGAAATAATAATGCTGTAGGTCAACTAATTTTATGTAAGGATTCTTTGCAGAGAGAACAAAAAAAATATATTTTTGACTTTCAACTTCTTTATTTTTTTTAAATGAATCAATATCCAATATAATGACCTAAATTGCTAGCAGATATACCTGTCATTGGGTAGTATTTTGGCTGACTTATTTCAAACAGATAATATCGTAAGGAATTTTTGTTTATACTAAAATTGGCAATGGAATATTCCGTCTTCCTGATCAATACATACGGCTCAAAACTAGTGTCAACAGGGGATGCTTACTCCTCATAGGCACCTGATCCTAGATCTGTGTTTTATACCCTCTTAACATATTTGTATTGTCTGTGGATTATTTTGCAGATCGAGTACTGTTTCTTGTTTATACAATTTCAGCTAATTCTTATAATGAAAATGATGATAACGAACAGTGACAGATATCTCAAATATAAAATATATAAAATAAACTGTAAATTGAAATGATGATATAAACATGGTTTACTGGATAGAGGTAGAGTCAGGCACCCTAAAGGAGAAAGCATTCCCTTCGGAAAAGTCACAACCTTCACGAACCCTTTGTATTAATCACATAAATGAGATATTCCATAGTCAAGTCAAGGAATTATAAGCCTTACAGTCTGAATTCAAAATATGCACGTTAAATTAGACCCCGCAAAAAGTGCTTCAGAAGATGAAAATAAGCATGATTTCATGTTAAAGTTATGTAGGAAACGTTACCTCAGAAATTTCATAGTAAAACTAGAACATTTTTCCAGATACTAAAAATGGGACAGACATTTAAAAAAAAACTCACATTAGAAGATACACTCGGTGCCAGCCTAAAAAGTTACTCCCTCTATGAATGGAACAAATGGTTTGGTTGGTGTGAATCATTGTAATTGCGTCATATTTATTAGGCCATATGGTCTTGAAAATTAGAAAGAATATTCTAAAAAATACAGTAATTCCTAATACTTAAGGAGATAAGCAACGTAAATAATGATAATTGTTCAAGATTTTCTTATTTTAAAATTATAGTACCATATCAGATGTTCGTAGACAAAAAATCAGCTTGAATTTGTTCTGCTTCTGTGTACCATTCTGCTAAATGGTACACATATTTCATCAAGAATTGATTTTTGTGCAAATTATGATGCTGAAAAAATGTTTCCATTCACAAATCGGTGTATAAAATACCAAAAATTAAATTTAAATTTTATTGTTTCGTTAAAGATACACTTACTTTGTCGTAATTGAGGGCCAATACAGCATCAATAAAATCCTGTCTCTCTGCCTCACTCAATGTCCTGATCTCTTTCCGTGTATGTTGTGTGTCCGACATTGATTCTCTGTAAAGCTCATAAAACCAGTCCTGGGTAGGCTTGTTAAGTGTGCAGAAATAATCGTAGGTTACATTGGAACAATCTTCTAAGTCAAACAAGGTTTCGTTGCAGACGAAGGGATCTGTTTCAGGTAAAATCTCAACTCTTAAATGATGTTTTACAAATGTAAGAGAATTTGTTTTAATGACAAGAGAATTTCATTTAAAGGTTAGAGATAAGACGAGGATTACCAGGACAACCATTGTAACGCTTAGGAAATAATTCAGGAGTGATAGAGTACACCCGGAACACATATATACATAGCTCTTACTTTGTGCCTCATTGCTTTTTTCAATAAAATAAGTTAATACCAGTTCAGAGAAATCAAAATTACGCTTTTACTTGAAATAGTAAAAAGAATTCTAGATTATATTCTTTAGTCACAATTCAATAGAAATATATGTTCTAAAATATTCTAAACTGTATAGTCCAAACTATTAAGTTAATAAGCAAAATATCTGAAAAGCAGACAGATTGATTTTCATTAAAAAGAATATATCTATGTCAGGTATATATAACTGATTTATATATCTAATTTACACCACTTCTTGAATGTACTGCAGTACATTTGTGACAGCAGGTACCAACGGATAAAAAAATCCACAGGTTCATGAATCCAATGATTCCATATTCAATTCGTAAAAATCATCATAAATCATCATTAAAACGCCACCCGTGTAGCGCAATGGTTACATGGTATGCGCTAGAGTCGTGAAGTAAGGAGTTGATCCTTATAAACCTCGGTCCTGTGTTGCAGTAGATGCTGGCACGACATAAATCCCTGCTCAATGGCCCTGAGTGCCGAGTATGTAGGACAAAATTTGCAGCTCTCCACCGGCAAGTGATGGAGTCTCCATATGACACTCCAAATTCTCGAGAGAGACGTTAAACAACATACAAATAATCAATCAACCAATTATAAAGACATCTTAAAATTTTTCACAAATCATTAAAAAATTCTACATTATAAATAAATTATAAAGATCATTACATAGCATCTGGAGAATTCAAGTATTCTTTCCTTGTTTAAGATTTTCATAAAATACTATGAAGTACATGTATAACGTAAATGAAACATACATATGTGTTGGAACGTACAAAATAGCGCATATTAAAGAAACGCAAAACGTGAACCATATCTTGTTTTAGGTTTCACCAATGGTCAACTTGTCCAAAAAACACTCTGCGGTTTATACAGTGAAAAGTTTACAGTTTATTAATATATGATTGATTAACAGATAGAAAAAAATCACTTGATAATAAATTCTTTAAAAATATTTATTGAGAAAACTTCTTTTAAAAATGCATATATTTTTTTTAATTCAACTAATCAATTCCGTATTTTTAGTGAAAGACAGCACTACAGAAACAATATATGTTTTTCAATAAAAGGCAAATTGGACTTTGATAGCCTCTGATAAGTTGTTTAACCTGTTTCTTTTGTCCAAATGTAAAGATATGAAATCGAATGTAAATTGCAAATGGCGGGAATTGTCTTTATACATTTCATGTTTTCAATAACAGCCTTTTAGAGACATTAATGTCTTACCTGTCCTTCATTGATAAACATATATTATTTTTACAGTGATGGTTTTTCAATAAAAGAACGGAATTGAACAAGTGCATTTTTTTAAATGTCAAAATCTTTCATAATTTTTTTCTCAAAAAAAAAATATCTATTTAATTTTGATTTTAAGTGAAGTTTTCTATCTTTCAATCAATGATATATTTATAAACTGTTTAATTTTTACTTTATAATCCACTTGGTTTTGGAGCTATTGTTAAAATAAATTTTTGGACAAGTTGACCTTTGGTGAAACCCAAACAAGTATATAATCTGATAACATTCACTGTGCTGACGCCCCTGATCTAAATGTGTTCGAGAGTGATGCGTGTTATGATAAGAATGGTTGTTAATTTTATGTTTTATTGAATTTAAAACAACCTGTGGATTGTTATTCAAAACGTATAAATTTGTACTTATAAGAGGAACAGGACTGCATTCTTCAATAGATATCAGAGTATTGATATATAAATTGTAACTCCTAATTAATTACAGAAGTTAGATGTTATGAATGTTAAATATACAGTATATAATTATGTATCATTTAAAGAAAAGTAATTGATGTCATGATTTCTTTAGAACAGTCAGTCGAATTTCTTTCTAAATTGTATGGTCGTGTTTATGTATAGCTATGAACAGTCTTTGTCTCAGATCAAGAATTTGAAGGTCAAGTTTAGGCGATTGGAACTAAAGTAAAATGAAGGACTTAATTTTATTTCAATTGGTTTAATCATATAGCTATTTAATTTTAACGACGGGACCAACATCATTGCCCTTCATTGTATGGTTCATTATTTTAATTATATGATATACATAGAGATAACAAACCGCATTCAAGAAGTCCACTCAAACAATGCAAAGCAAATACGGATCTTTAACACTAAAGAGGTGGTATTTGATGCCATGAATGAGTTAGCATCCCCTGTCGACTAATCATACTCGCCGCGTCATGATCGGAAAATAACGGGAAATTCCGTCAACAATTCAGTGTATAAATAATGGACTAACGTATGAAAAACGTAAGTCAGCATTTGACTAAATGATAAAGAATGAGTGCACTTAAGAACGTCATTTGGAACCTTTTCGGCTACCCATTTTAAACTTAACATTACAATATATCGCTAAATTAATCCATGATTAATGTGCAATCATATGCTTTTGATATTTATTTCTATAATTTTTTCATACATATTTCTATAATTACAGAAAATGTAATTGAAAAGAACACGTAAAAGCCTTAAATTCCGGAAATTTGAACGGGACCACTTTCGAATCTAACGTATCCGCACATAGGCGTGGTTGTGGAATGTAAACATTAACTCATACTATGATTTTTTCGCAATACGAATTTTAATGGATAAGAGAGAGATCGTGTTGATTTTAAGGAGCACAATTATTAAATGATTCTAATGTTAAGGGATGGGGTATAGGTGTCTCGCTCTGCAGACCATATTACAGAGGCGACATAAGCCTATACATGTACTAACTAATGACACTGTCAATACCAGAATCCTTTCAAAACACCCCTAATGAAAAGCATAAAGTTAAATAAGAAACAAATTATCTTCAAACCCTATTGCAATTCGCGCAAAAATCTCCCATAGTTTGAAGTTGGAAGTACGATAGATTCTGTCAAAACTGAGACTTAAACACAATGAAATGTTCAATGAAAACATTAGCGTATCGCACAGCAGAATGTCACGTGATTAAGGTGATTATAATATCAATCGTTGATGCTCGGTGACCAGTTAATTTAGTAGCTACTAGTATCTCGACCCTAGTTTGGGGACATTTTTTAAAATTAGATATGAGCTGCAACTCGGCCAACATTGTCCTTTGGATATGTATAAGTTTAAGTTAAAATACACATTCTGTGCAAATAAGAAAAATGGCCAAGTTGCGGCTCGATGTAAACAAAGTCGTTGAAAACTGGTATGCATATGAATAACAATAGAAATGGGACAAAACTATTAGACCCCCGTCTCAAAAGCTAGTGTCGCTCGGCGTTATTTTATACTTTCATGTAATATAATATACCAAAACCTGCTCTTAAGATATTGTTTAATACCTATAGAACATAAATTTAATGAATTTTGGAATTTTATTTTGCGCAAAACAACTCGGGATCCAACTCTCATAGCTTAAGTGCAGTTATTCTTTATTTTATGATAAGGTCATTGTATCGACCATAGTATTTCTGAAATGATGACTTAAAACGAGAATGTTATTTCATCAACTTGTCTATAAGTTTTTATTTTTGTGATTTTGTAATAAAATTTTATTCAGGACTTTTATACATAACAACAATACATAAACAGTACAAAAATAATAATAAAGAAACATGATTATATAATAGTTGTTGAATACATCAATTGTTTACATATTTATGTCAAGTTATTACAAAAATAATAAGGAAATTCGCTGTTTTTCGATTATAACATTTTCTTATAATGCATATACATATAATGGAATAATAATGTTATCTCGTTTTAGAACATTGTCCAAACGTAGAGCATAACTGAGTCATATAAAGTCCCATATGTGGGTGATAGGGGTATGTTTTTAAGGGAAGTTGACGATAGAAAAGTTAAAGTCATGGCGTTTATCATATAGTATGGTTGTTATATTACCATTAACGTCTTTTTTTAGTAA
Source organism: Saccostrea glomerata (assembly GCA_003671525.1). NCBI lineage: Eukaryota > Metazoa > Mollusca > Bivalvia > Ostreida > Ostreidae > Saccostrea > Saccostrea glomerata. Next base: position 324,708 of record PRKT01000535.1, on the reverse strand, counting down.
GATATCCAAATAAGAAACATATGTGTCAGTCCCTGTGGTATCATTTTAAGCATGAACAAGACCAGCAAAAAGAAATGATTGAAGAGACTTTCAAACCGTATGTTTGGACAAAACAAAGAACTATATGCGGTATATTGCATATACTTGCCCCCACAAAAGTTACATTTTGAAAACTTCATGAAATGTGCTGAATTCAATAAATTGTATGAGAAATATAAATTAACAGAACATATGATAGTTTCAAAGCAGTTTATTCTCAATTTTTGTTTTTATGACGTCACAAACTAGTCCAATTTTAGAAATTTTTTCAGAAAGAGGGCAAAATGGAGAAAATTTCAACAATTTTAGCTTTTAAATTTATAGAGCGCACGTTTGTTCAGGATTAATATTTATATATTTCATTGATATTATCATTCTACACATTATATCAAAATATTGATCCTGAACACACATGCGCTCGGTGACTTTTACTCAAAATATAGACAAAATATGTACATTTTTCTGTAAAATTCATAAAAAGCTGAAATCTACGTCATGTTTGTGACGTCATTACGTACATATGACGTCATTACTTATGAAAATATTCAGTGCTTTGAAGTCAGCATATACTCCCCTGTTTAAGAACTTAATTAAATATACCTCCATCAAAGTTTGATTTGGGGGGGCAAATATTGGTCATTACCGAACAAAGTTCTTTCTAGGTAATCAAAACCTTTTCCAGGAAAATTACAACGGAATAAATTGTAAAATATTTTTTTGGAAAATTTTCAACTTGAAAGGTGAACTCGACTCTTTAATAGGCATACGACATACGACAGATTTTACTACCTACGATATAAGCATTTTGGTGTCCTTGGCATTCGTCACACCTGACCGCTTTGCTGTCACCGGCACAGGCGTGGAATGGCGACAAGTGTTCGTGCCGGTCATCTTACTTGCCTTTGATTAGATTTCCTTGCAATTACTGTATTTATGTTTGTATACTGCACTGACTTCTGAACTATTTTGATTCTTTAGTGTCTTTATCTTCTACCGTGGAAGAAGTACACCGTTACTTTTGTCGCTACCCAGTCCTACGTTACATACCTCTACACCGATAACGATTCATTACACTAAACACTGATTGTGTGAACGGTTTCTATAGGGGCCCTCAGATATGACAGCCGAATTCCTATTAAGAATCGTGTTTAGCTTTAAAAATGATAAAGGATTTCTATTGATATATCTTTCTTCTATCAATTGACTGAAAAAGCAAGTTTTAATACAATTTTATTAGTAGTGTATATTTGACCGGTCGGCAGAGGAATGCTCATTTCCATCGCACCTGATCCCACCTCTAAATGTTTTTTTTAGGTCCATGTTTGCACTGTTCTAATTTTGTATTGTTTAATGGACTAATAAGCTTGAGCGCTGTTGGTTATCTCCTTATGTTTCACTATAAAACTTCACATCATACAGGAGCTGTCATATTATATAACAAGAAGTAAGTATTATTTCAGTAATTGTGTGCATCAATTAAACAAACAAGTTAATGCTGGCAATATTTACAAAAAAGGATGCCTGAATTGGTAAATATATTTTGTTGCCTGTTTATTGTAAATTATACAAATGATAAATATCTTTAATAATAGGAATTTGTAAACTCTTATGGTGTTCAAAATTCTACCTTCCTGCAACTCTTCAAATTAATGTATACCATTCTTGTTACTCAAAGATAAAATCTAGGCGGTGAAACATACATTTAATTTAAATATATAAGCGTGAAAGTTGTTACTATCAGACTTTCTGATTACAGTTTGTTTTATCATCTGTTCTTAAATTAAAATCATACAATACGCATATCCCCTCAAGGGTCTAATCTATCCCACTACATAACAATAACATATTTTACTTGTACGACATCATAAGATAGATTAAATAGCAAATTCAATTTAGCTTTCTTTTATTATGATAGTTGGATATCGAATTGTATAAATGATATAGATTCAGTTCAGGCTTGCTGAAATAAAAAACATTTTACACTCCGATACACATTAACATGGGTGACCCATATTTTGAAATAGACAATACGTGTATATATATATTTAAAGGTAATATGGTTTTTAAAATGACAGGAAATATAGAATGAAATACGATTAGTTCATGTTTATTATGGGCAAAAGAAATAAATCTAGGTAATCGAAACCTATGAAGCATATTTTCTTGGAAAAGTTTATGTAATTGAGTAGTAGTTAAAAATATATTTTTAGCTTTATGTCATAGAATAATGCAGGAGTTTTGTTGTTATTTTTCTCTCACTGACTGCTGTATAACAAATAAAGAGCTGACATTAAACAATACAATCTTTTTCACTCAATTGCAGCATTTGCTTCAATTTCAACGAAAACAATAGATATGATGGATATTTGAATGTTCAATCTAATTAGATTCTTAATCCTATTTTTGCTTTAAAATGAAATGAAGACCCGTGATCAATCCCTGAATACCTGAAAACAAACGAGAAGGTCAATTTCTAATGACGGAAAAAATGAACTCCCGTTGGTCTATCGATAGACCTAACAATGAGTATGAAAAACGTCAGTCAGCAAATGAAAAAAAAAATTTTAGAATGATAATTAAAGTAGAAGTGAAATGAAATAAAGAAAACAAATTTGTGTGAAAAATGCCATGCAAACACTATCTTTTCCAGCCGTTGTAAACTTATTACTTGGAATGCATCTTTTTAGATTCGTATCACATTTCAGGTATTTAGACTGACCACAGTCCGGACATGCAGGTGAATCTCCGTAACGAACATTCGCTGCAAGACTTGCTTTAAGTCCGTCTACATTTCTCATCCAATAGAAGCAATCCATCGTTCGGTTAGGATGATGACGTTTAACGTCATTCCCAACAATTTCATATTCTTCTTCAACGTTCATAGCCGATTGTTTCTGAATAAATTTTGTCCATATATAGTCGATGTAAGCATGGTGGAGAAAAAATACGGGGTCACGGGGAGAATCGTCCAAAATGGACATCATACCGCCCACCCAATCGTGAACAACATTGTGTTGTCCTTCCAAGGTGTGAGTATTGTTTTTCTGGTTGTATATTATTTGTTTCATGTGATGCACGGACGGATCATTCTGTATCATATCGATTGTGCTATGTGTCATTAACGTGCCGGAGTTATTAAAATTAAGACTTCTCTGCAGAGTACAATTATCAACGTCTCTCCAGAATTTGAATGGACCTGTACTCACATTACCATTACCATTTCCCAGAAATTCCTCTGTGAAAACAACAGACTTTGACGGTGTTGGGTTGTTGTCCATGTAGTTGTCTAGTAGGGAATCCCAATACGGTAGAGCCACCTTTTTATTTTTCTGACGAAGAGCTGCCTCAAATCTATTGAAAATAGCGCATAATTGATGATTAAATGCGATATAATTAGATCGAGACAAAATTGCCAAAGCTTCAATTCAATTAAGGTTGCTATTTTAACTCAAATGAATAAAATAACTGCCGCTTCGTTTTCACTTAAGAAGAAAAAATGAACAAATGTGTTGAAATGACTGCAAAATATGTAATCTTAGACGTAAATTATCCAAATGGAATGTTATAGATAAAAAAAACCTCACATCAGAAGATACACTCGGTGCCATCCTAAAAAGTTACTCCCTCTATGAATGGAACAAATGGTCTGGTTGGTGTGTATCATTGCAATTGCGTCATATTTGTTTGGCCATATGGTCTAGAATAAAATTTTAGAAATAAAATTTTATACTCGGTGTTAAAATCAACAGAAGTTTCACTCCACTGCCTCAAAAAGACTTATTCCTCATTATGTCTTTATTAGTGCATTAATAGAAAACATAGTTGTGTTTTTGATTAAGAAAATCAAACAACTTTGAAAAATCTGAATTTTTCTTCAATCCAAGGCAAATGATTTTTGAGAGTAGGAAAAAATATTCAAAAGATGAATACATTTTGTGATTTCTTAGCGCCCCTATGAATGGACTAAGATTTACATAAATACCTGATCTGTTAATATATACCACAGAAAACATCTTTTCGTAACCTCATTCTTCTGGAAGAATTAAATCAAATCTGCAAGCTAAACGCATCAAATAATATTTAAAGCATATACCCTGGTATATCCTTACCGTGTCGTTTTTGAGGGCCAGTACAGCATCAATGTATTCTTGCTTCTCTGTCTCACTCAGCGTCCTGATCTCCTTACGTGTATGTTGTGTGTCCGACATTGCCTCTTTGTAAAGCTCATAAAACCAGTCCTGGGTAGGCTTGTTAAGCGTGCAGAAATAATCGTATGTTACATTTTGACAGGTGTCTAGGTCAAACAAGGTTTCGTTGCAGAAGAAGGGATCTGCTTCCGTCAAAATCTCAACCCTTAAATGATGTTCTACAAATGCAGAAACTACAAGAAAATGACTTGTAACGATAAGAAATAATACGAAGCTTTGCAGACTCTCCATGTCAAACTTTGAAGATACATTTCAAATGTGCTACTTTATATACCCGAAACCTGACTTTCAAATCTCTTGTTCTCATTCCTCTTTTCTAAGTAATATTCATGGTTCTGGGAAAGCGTTGTCATACCTTATTTTCATACAGTGGGATATAGTCTACAAAACTATGCAAGACAATCCTTAGTTTCATTTCAATAAAGATATGAAATTTAACGCAATAAGGTTAATAAGTATATAAATAATAAATTAAAAAAAAGTAACAGGTAATTTGAAGAGTCGAGAAACAAACCTTTTAAATGAGCTTTTTAGTACAGTTCATGAATAAGAGCGTCTGAATTTAATAAGTTGAGTAAAGATAACTATCAGTCATCTATTCATTTAATATATCTTTTGTTATAGATAGGTGTGGGCGGGCGACAAGGATTGCTCACTTCTCCGTGAGCCTGTTCCATCCCTGGTGTTTTAAAGGTACCTTATCACGTGGATAGAACATTCTGTAATCAATTCAGCCAAAAACGACCCATTGATAAGTCTTAATCGCGAACCAGGGACCTGAAAGTTCTGTCCACGTGATGATGACAAAAGAATTTACGACTAAGACCAAAAACTTAAGTTGATTGTAATATACCTCGAAATTGATAATTATGTGTAAAATTGCCACTGTAAAACTATATTGTTATATTTCTTTGAACCAATTAAAAACGTTTTCAATTTAATGTAAATCAGAATTAAATCTTGGTCTTATCATAAGTTCTTTTGTAAAAGAGGCCCCAGGTCAATAAAAGGAGCATAAGATTTATGAAATGCCGATTTTAAACGCAGTTTTTTGAAATCTCTGTAAAATCAACTTCTCAATGAGTAGCATACATTGTTTTAAAATTGGATCGTACATAGAGGAAACTCTCGAGCAGAGAATGTGCGAAAACATAAAGGCCATAAGCAGGTGATTAGTGGTACATTACTACATAAACGAGGGAAGTTGACGATGAAGAATCTGAGGACATCTCGTTTTTCAAACAATTTATTCATTTGACTTTGAGATTGAATACTGTTTGTTATCTCAATATATTTCTTCCTTCGTCTTTATATGAAGCAGGATTTGTGCAAAATCTTATGTGTGAAAAGAAGAAAACACTTGCTGTGGCCTTCAACTCGACATTTAGATATATCGACGATGTATTGTCAGTTAACAATGGTTATTTCCATTCTTATGTCGATACGATATATCCTGATGAGCTTGAGATGAAAGATACCACAGAGTCTGACACTTCTGTTTCATACTTGGATATTTTACTTGAAAAAGACGTTAATGGTATTGTAATGTAACGTGCAACGCGGCCGAGCTTGGGCGTGAGGTACTCAGGTCTTGTCTTTTCCTTGACCCAACGTTTGACAAGAGAGATGTCTTTGTCTTTGTCTTGCATGTCTTTCATAGACAACAATGGATTATCATCATCGTCCCTTGAATCACTGGCTTGGGATATGGCTCTCACTTCTTCCGGCCCGTTACCTTCCAAATCTTTCTCCCAGTTTGGATCAAAACCACACTGGCGACATGGCACACGGCTCAATGCATCTGCATTGCTGTGTTGTGTACCTGGTCGGTGTTGTATCTCGAAATCGTATGTACTGAGGATTTCCAACCACCGTGCCAACTGTCCTTCAGGAATCTTAAATTTGAAAAGCCACCTTAAGGAGCTATGGTCCGTCCGGACTATGAACTTTTTACCATAGAGGTAATGCCTAAAGTGTTTAACAAAGTGGACAACCGCGAGCAATTCCTTACGTGTTACACAATACCTGCGCTCACACTTTGTCAACGTCCGACTTGCATAAGCAACAACCCTCTCTTGACCATCAATCTTTTGAGATAAGAGTGCCCCTATAGACACATTGCTGGCATCAGTGTCTAAAATGAAGGGATGAGAGAAATCTGGATGCCTTAAGATTGGAGTGTTGGTCAGCTTATTTCTTAAGGTGTCAAATGCCCCTTGGCATTCTTTTGACCAAGCAAAGGCGCGACCTTTCTCTGTCAGCGTATGTAGGCATTTTGCAATGCTTGAGAAATCTTTGATGAATCTCCTATAGTAGCTGCATAACCCAAGAAACGAGCGTACCTCAGTGGCATTAGTAGGTACTGGCCACTGTTTTACTGCAGCTGTTTTGTCAGGGTCAGTCGCAACACCTTCCTCTGACACAACATGTCCCAGGTAAGTCACCTTCTTGGCAAACAAGCAGCATTTCTTTGCTTTGAGTTTAAGGCCTGCATTTTGCAGTCTGTCAAAAACCTTTCTAAGGTTTGCCAACATTTCCTCAAAGGTCTTGCCTGTCACTATTACATCATCCAGGTAAACAAGACAGATATCCCAGTGAAGGCCTGCCAAAACACTTTCCATTAGGCGCTCAAATGTTGCAGGAGCACAGCATAAGTCAAATGGCATGACCTTAAACTGAAATAATCCACGACGTGTGGCAAAGGCTGTCTTTTGTTTGTCGTCTGGCTCCATCTCTACCTGCCAATATCCTGAACAGAGATCTAGAGTAGAGAACCACGAGCTACCACTCAACTGATCCAGTGACTCGTCTATTCTGGGAAGGGGGTATGCGTCCTTGATTGTACAGCTATTTAACTTGCGGTAATCAATGCAAAAGCGGAATGTACCGTCCTTCTTTTTAGCTAGCACAATAGGCGCTGACCATGGGCTGTTTGATGGCTCGATCACACCTCTTTCAAGCATATCATTCAGCTGTTGGTCAACCTCCTCTGTTAGATGAGCTGGTACTCTCCTTGGTGGTATTTTGATAGGATGGTTGTCCCCTGTATCAATCCTGTGTTTGACAATTCCTGTGCGCCCCAAATCTTTATCAGATTTTGCAAAAAGATTGGTATACTCAAACAAAAATTTATTAGCTTCTCTTTTCTGCTTTCGCGTCAAGTTGCTTGAAGTTTTCTTCAGCATATCAACTAAGTCAGGTCTTAACTTCTTAGGTTTGCTTGACGTATTCTCCTCCTGTGACTCAACCACTCTGACTTCACTGAGCTGTCCAATAACCGTACCAGGATAAATGACTTTGGATTCCTCGCCAACATTGAGCAAACGGACTGGTACCGTCTCTTGTGGTAAGACCAGTGTTCTGGCTGTGATGTAACCTTCTCTTGGTATATCAGATACAAATGGTTCTACCAAACACGTTTTCCTTGGAACATGTTTGCAGTCCTTCAAGACTTGTCCTTGCGTGATGATCTCACTTCTAGGAGGAATGCTAACTATCTTTGTTGCGGTTATTCTGTTGCAGCCTATGTAACCCTCAACAAACAGTGGTATTATCTTATCTTTGATGTGAAGTACCTTTTGACTCATGTCCACCGTGCATGCATTTGACAGCAGAAAGTCAAGCCCCAGTATTCCATGTGCCTGGATCTCCGCAATGACTGCAGTCGTATGTGTTACCATACCCTCAATATTAAGTGTTATGTCTGCCTTACCCTTGACAGACAGCTCACTTCCATTGGCAGCTAAGATACTCTGGTTAACCTTCTGCAGCTTTGGTCTGACGTTCTCTGCAATTTTCTCGTACATTGCTGAGGACAACAATGTCAGTGTTGCCCCTGTGTCAACCAGGAATTTAGCTTGGACATCCTGCACAGAGATGTCTATGTACATGCCTGCTTCATCTAGGGAAGATCCAACACCAATTGATCCACTTGGACAGGATGACGTCTGTTTACTTCGTACTGGCCTGCCTAATCCCTTTTTGTCTTTTGAATCCTTGTGTTCACTATCACAGGGTCGTCTCTTCAGTTTTGGGCAGTTGCGTTTTATGTGGCCTTCCTTGTTACACTCATAACAACGCAATGGTTTGCCTCTCGCTTGTTTGTCATTGGTTTTACTGACTGACCGATTCAGCTTCAGTTTTCGAATCTCGTTGGTTAACGTATTCATGTTAGCTTCCATGGACTTCATCCATGTCTCAAGACTGTTCTGGCTAACCTCTGTGATTGTTGACTGTTCTGATGCTGATACTCGAAGATGGCCTCTCGCTTCTTGGTTTCGTCGCTCTGCTCTATTATAAGCTTCGAGTTCGACGGCTAGCCTGATGGCTTCATTCAGGTTTTGAGGATGAGATTGTTTTATGCGAATCCTCATCTCTGAATCTACCAATGAATCTATGAATGCATCTTTGGCCAGAGTTTCTCTCACATCACCAGGTGCTGAAGCGTAGGCCAAATTAGTTAGTCGTCTAATGGCCTGACCTAACTCTGATATGGACTCAGATGCTCTTTGTCTTCGTTCTTTTAGCTGAACACGATACAGATCTGTTTGGTTAGGAGGGGAGAACCTCTCCTCAAGGGATCTGACCAGTGTCTTATAGTGCTGACCAGTATCGCTTGGCAAGTCACCTAACACTAACTGTGCTTGGCCACGCAGTGATACAGCTAGATAAAGACCCTTCTTATCTTCTGTCCAGCCGTTTACAACAGCGCAAGCCTCAAAATGTGATTTATAGTCAAGCCAGGAACTGGTTCCGTCATACGTGGATGGCTTGATTATATGGCCTGTCTTCGCATTGTCTGTCCCTATTGACTGCCTATGTGGTTTTGGCGTGTCAAATAGATGGCCTGTCACAATGTCGTCAATCCCAGCAGTTGGTGTGTAGCTTGGTTTGCCTTCGTCTGGAAATCCAACTTTAGGCCGTGCGCCGTACTCGTCGAATGACACATCTCCTGACATACCGGCCGGTTGATAATCAGTACTGTGTGTCGCATATCCAGACTCTTGGCTTGCCGCATTTGTCTGACCATCGTTGCTGGTTGGCGTTCTCATCCTTTCCAAGATCTTCTCCATCCGCCCTATAGTTTCTGACATTTTCTTAGACGAATTCATGGTCAACAAAATCCCCACACTTGCCACCAAATAATGTAATGTGCAACGCGGCCGAGCTTGGGTGTTTGGTGATACGTCTTGTATCACCGAGGCGTTACACTCAGGTTCGTTAACCTGTTAACTCAGGTTTTTGTTGACCAAATAAAATGTTATCAAATATATATACAAATGCAATACGATAATACAATGGATCTCTTCTTGATTGGACAACCACTAACTGTGGTCAACGGGTGTCTCCCGTATACAAATTTCTTCTTGTCCTGCCACTCCACAAGCACTGTATCCTGGCACTTCCCCCACCTTTATTTGTGGTATGCCACCTCTCTAAAGAACCAAGTGACTGCCTTATTCAGGTCTTATGCCTTATGGTTAACACTAAACTCTTCACTGTATATTTCCCTCAACTATCTGCCTTGTTCAGGTCTTACAATAGTATGTTAGGAAATAAACGAGCAAAGATTTGTCTATTCCGTCACCTGAGAGGTCTCAAACGCACTTTAACACTGTGTGTATTATTCCAGTGCAGTCCCGGTATAGTGGCAGATTCATACTACTTGTATGATCGTAAAATTAATATTTTTTAGTGTTTAAGACTTTGAAAGATAACGTAGGTCTAACGTTTATACGAAACTAAACTACACCCATTTCCGTTTCAGTAACAACCAAGCTATATGATGAATATGATGACTTTTACTTTCTATCGTCAACTCCCCTTACTTATGCAGCAATATACCTTCATCACCTGCATACGGAGTATATATATCTCAGTTGATTCGATACGCAAGAGCATGCTCTACGTATTAACAATAATTAAAACGAAGTAAATTATTGAAAACAAGTTTGGTGAAAGAAGAATATCAACAGTCTCGTTTAAAGTCATAATTTCGTAAGCTCTGTGGTCGATACAATGACCTTGTCAGTAAATACAATTTATCATTGAGTCAAATGCTGACTGACGTTTTTCATACTAATTGTTAGTCCATTATTTATACTTTGAATTGACACCGGATTTCTCCGTTATTTCCCGATCATGACATGGAGCACATGGCAGGTTTGACCGGTCAGCAGGGGATGCTCACTCCTCCATGGCACCTGATCATCACCACCTCTGATCTTTCAGAGGTCCGTGTTTGCTCTGCTCCTATTTTGTATTGTTTTATGGACTTTACACAGTATCACACAAAAACAGGACACGTGAAAAAATCTAGTCCTCATGCGTGTAGCAACGTTTGTGAAAGGGGCACTCAGAAAAATAATTGACACGTTTATCTGAAAACCCTGGGGGGGGGGGGGGGGTATATAGTTCTTACTTTTTCACAAGACAATTCGATCCATAGTTAAGATGGGTTTTGATACAAAATTACAGTAAAACATGCTCGAGAAAAAGCGAGAAGGGGGAATCCCCCTCCGATACTGCGTGCTCGGTCCTAACGCTTCTTTTATTATAAAACTGAAAAAAAAACCTTCCATGTTCTATTCCCTCGGCACCTCTCTGTGTGCTGATTTAGAGGGGGGGATCCGGACTCCCAACCCTTCCCCGAAATGTACAGTTATTAAATGTATATACTGATGCACATTGAAAATGACTTTGGAACCATCCCCACACTCAAACCACGAAATAGGTGTTTTTTGCTTGTCGAATGTCGAAGAATTTTTGTGTGGAATATTTTGACTGGGGTGCACCTCGCACCCCCCCCCCCCCTTGGAAAAAAAAGTCCCGAGATCCGCGCCTGCCCTCTGTATATACGAGCAAAAGATTTGTGTGTTTATATTTAAAAAAAATAAAGAATGTTGCATTTGCCAATAACTGAGCAATTCATTTATTCTGATCGCATTGGCTCACAAACACTTGATAAAACAATGTTTCTTTTCTATATCGAAGCACGAATACTGTCCTAGACATCTATCACCATATGGTCTTCCATTATAACACGGAACCAAAAATGGACATCCCATCGGGTGTTCCTCATAGTTATCTGATGTTTTATTCGTGCAGTAATCCCCTGTTAAGATAGAAACATATATATTTGATTATTGCATACTTATTGTATAAGATATATCATAAATATTTTTTTAAATCTACCTTTTGACTTTGACTTTATAATTTGGCTTATTTTTGAAAGACCTTCCCTCTTGGGTGCCATAATTTTGACCCTATGACCTTAACATTGGCGTTTAACCCACGTTAGGAAAATTCAAACTTGGCTAGATTTTTTGAACGGTTGGTGCTTCGGTTTTTTATAGTTCACAGGCACGCCATTTCCTTGATAGAACAATTTTTGATGTCTTGACTTGGCCTTAGACTTTGGCTTGTATATTTTTTTTTACTTCGACATAAGCTGCCATATATACGGAGGCATCACTGTTTTGCAAACGTCTTGTTTTGTGATAATGCAACACTCTCAAGTGTGTACGATAATGTTTTGATATTGAATGTAATAAATTATAAAAAAACATAATGATATCCATTATTTAACACACATAAAGAGTATAAATGATTCAGATAAATAGACCACATTGGTGACCCTATCTGATCCTATCTGAAACTAAATTCAAAACGACGTTATAAATAATTTTATCGTTATTGTATCATGTACTTGTGCTTTTCTACTTCAGGCAGCGTTACGCACAGTCGAAAAACCCTGTATCCCGGTTGCAAATAAAAAAAAATATTCCGTTTATCATCAGTTGTCTCTGACAAAGCACAAAAAAAATACTTTTAAAATTTAACGTTATTCCGTTCTCATGACTAGCTTCGCTTGTTCTTGGATATTCGGAGACATGCGTTTTTATTTCGCTTCATATTTCCTCTAGCTGTTTAATAATCCATATTAAGGATTCAGCATTATGACGCCAATCACCTCATTTACGAAGCATATATCTTTTGTAAAACTTTGACTTGTCTGTTGAAAAACATAATTATTTAGATTTTAAATTGTATTACGAAAGTTAAAAAATATAGAATCCTGGGGCCTCTACATTATCTCAATATCTGCGATCTTCAGAGGAAAGGTTTAATAAACGAATTTCATGTTTTCTGACTTGAATTTTCATAATAGATATATTGGTATACAGTCAGTATTTTTAGGTCCATCCAAATGAACAGCAAGATGCCCATGGGCTACAACCGCTCATCTTAACAACGTTGGCCCTGCTGTTCACAACCTGATTCTCTCCTTGTATTACCTAATATGGCCTAAATCTATCCCCAGGGTTAATGATTTGAATATTCTAAAATCTACACTACCCCAGGGTGCTTGCACTTCAGATTCAGCTTTTTTGGCCCAGCTGTTGCTACATATTTTAATACAAACTGATATACTCTAATGTGGCAACACCCTACCCCGGGGGTCATAATTTAAACAATTAAGAATCTACACAACCCCAGAATGTTTCATCAAATGTTTCAGTTTTTATGGCCCAGTGGTTCTTGAGAGAACATTTTAAGATGTTTCCCTTTATATATTCATTTAAAACTTAGATTCCCTTATATTGTCCCGCGCCTTACCCTGTGATTCTTGAAAAGATTTAAAACATTTTTTCTATGTATTTCAATGTAAAATTACATTCCCTATTGTAGTTCCGTCCTAACCCTAGACGGTTCATGATTTAAAAATTTAAATCTTCACTAACCTGTAATGCTTCCACATAAGTTTCAGCTTTTCTGGCCCAGTGGTTCTTGAGAAAAAGATTTTTAATGACCCGGCCTATTCTGGTCTTTTTTTGATTATCTCCCCTTGGAAGGCGACTTGGTCCTTGATTTTGATAATTTAAACTACCTTTAACTAAGTATGCATTATACTAATTTGGCTAAAATTGGTCGAGTTGTTCTTGAGAAGTTTGAAAATGTGAAAAGTTTACAAACGGACGGACTGACGACGGACAACGGGTGATCAGAAAAGCTCACTTGAGCTAAAATTTGCTCAAGAAGACGGACAAAGATGCGCATTCCAAATCTAAAATACATTTCTATGCAGATGATAAAATGATTAAGCTATAAATATTCCTTACATGTAATACTTAGAAAAAAAATGCGCTCAATTTTCCTTCTTGAGATTTGTTTTTTAATATTCATAGATTTTTTTGTCCTTTCGTATACACAGATTGTATAATAGATTAGTTTATGTTTAATACATAAGTACTTTCATTCCATCGAGAAAATTTATGAACATGGCATAGCTACAATCAAGAAATTTACAATGTCCTTACACTTGTTTCCTGTCGAACCAGCAGTTGTTGGAAAAGTAAAAGATGGTGTAGTCAAAGCTGAAGTACGAAAAGAGGAACGTAAGCTAAAAAAAATATTTAATCTCTTCGTCAAAATTACGTATATACTAGTGCATGTAGATATGCTGTAAGATGATTCTAACAATTTAAATGTTAATGGGTTTTTTTTTTAAACCAACACCATATTGTTTTGCTTAGAAACTAGTTTTTTACAGTCATTTGTAACAAAACTTCATGAACGCCTGGAATTTACTTGTCATTGAAATGCCGATATTTATATAGACACAGGAGAGAAAACACTGATTTGAAATTAACAGAATAAAATTGTACTTCTTACATCAAAGTTATAACTACATGAAGGTTCTATGCCATTTCGCATTGTACCTGGATTTGTTGGATTTCATTGCATACTGCAACACTGTAATCGTCACAATCATTTTTCCCAATGTAAGCACAGTGGTCAATATTTGAGCAACTTGATCCAGAAGGAGGCTGATTCTTTTCACATTGAATAATTATATGTTTTGCAGTGGACTAGATTTTCATGATCAATAAAAACAGTACCTACCGGTCCCATTGAAGTCACCACAAGCATTAGCTGAAATATGTCAAGATTTTTAGTTGTTAACAAATACATTTTAACCATAACAAAACTGCAAGTAAGCCATTAAAGTACAAAGTGAATTCACAATAAGATCCTTGAAAGTAAGAGACCTAACCAGGAATGACAAAAAAGACCTCGATCTTCTTTTTCACTTGAGGAAACTGGACCATCTTCTGTCTGAATCTCACATTTGATTTGACCATGATTCCACTGATTCGTTACATTCAGAAAAAATCTCATTCTTTGAGTAGTTGAACAACTTTCATCTAGTTTGACGTCTTCTCTTATCAGTTATATCAAACCGTCAGCAAGGATGACTTTATTGAGAGAAATCCCTGTAATGATGATTTTCGTGGAATCTGCGGTCACTTTCTCGCTAAATTAATGTAAACAATTCCTTGTTCTTCGTATTGGTAAATGTAAGGGAGAGGAATCCAAGAAAAAGACCTTGATTTTTTTTAAATGCATTAAACGTAATCGATTGATGTATAAATCCTGCATTAAACTATTGAAGGACAATATAAATATTAAAAAATAATAAATAGATTACATGATCATTATGAATTGGCCCCAGCTGACAATGCAGGAAACATCATTGCCCTTGATTGTATTCATTATTTTAATTATATGATATGCATAGAGATAACAAACCGCATTCAAGAAATCCACTCAAACAATACAATGCAAATACGGATCTTTAACACTAAAGAGGTGGTATTTGATGCCATGAATGAGTTAGCATCCCCTGTCGACCAGTCACACTCGCCGCGTCATGATCGGAAAATAACGGGAAATTCCGTCATCAATTCAGTGTATATATAATGGACTAACAAAAAGTATGAAAAACGTAAGTCAGCAATTTACTAAATGATATTATATCATTGTACCGACCATAGTATTTTTGAAATTATGACTTTAAACGAGAATTATATGGAAGCATTCTCAGGTAGTGTAGATTCAAGTTTGTTCAAATTATGACTCCAGGGGTTAGGGCGGTGCCACAATGGCCGACCAAAGTTTTACATAGAAATATATAGGAAAATTCTTTAAAATCTTCTTCTCAAGAATGACAAAGCCATAATTCATAATATTTATATGAAAGCATCCTCAGATAGTGTAGATTCAAGTTTGTTCAAATCATGACCCCAGGGGGTAGGGTGGGGCCACAATGGCCGACCAAAGCTTTACATAGAAATATACAGGAAAATTCTTAAAAGATCTTCTCAAGAATAACAAAGCCATAATTGATCATGTTTATATGAAAGCATTCTCAGGTAGTGTAGATTCAAGTTTGTTCAAATCATGACCCCCGGGGGGAGGGCAGGGCCACAATGGCCGACCAAAGTTTTACATAGAAATATATAGGAAAATTCTTTAAAAATCTTTTTCTCAAGAATGACAAAGCCATAATCCATAATATATATATGGAAGCATCCTCAGGTAATGTAGATTCAAGTTTATTCAAAACATGACCCCCGGGGTTAGGGCAGGGCCACAATGGCTAATCAAAGTTTTACATAGACATATAAAGGAAAATTCTTTCAAAATCATCTTCTCAAGAATAGCAAAGCCATTCGTCACGGGACTACTTTTGGATTTAAACTGCTCAATAATAAACCAATTTTTACTTTTTCCTAGCCACAGTGCTCAGGTGAGCGATGTGGCCCATGGGCCTCTTGTTCTGTGTTGTAATTGAAAACAGTTCGAAAAATACTTCCTTACATATCATTATTATTGTAGACCTCCGATACTTATTCAGGATGCATTGTTATGAACTTTATACTCGACCTAGACATGACCTCATAAGTATTTTATATTTGACTACATTTAACAAGTAAAAATATACTTTTGTATGCATATTGTTCTTGATAGAGTTTTGAGAGGTACATCTATTTCTATTAAAAAAACAAATTCTGGTCATGACTTGATCAAATCACACCTTGGCATTAGACTTCACTACATAAGGGAACTATCAAATTAATTTAATTTCATTTGTTGCGTGCATCAATTCAGCAAATAAATTAATCCTATCGACATTTAATGACAAAAATGGATGCCTGGATTGGTATATATGTTTGGGCTTATTTTGATTACAAATGATGAATATAATTAATTTCTTAAATATCAAGAATTTGTAAGCAATTCTATAACGTTCAGAATTCTACCTTTCTGCAACCTTTATTGATAAATACAATTTTTGTTTCTTAAAAAGAATTAGAAATCTCTGCAGTGAAATATTTAAAAAAATCTATGCAGAATATATTCATTTTACTTAGCATATAAACAGGACAAAAGTTGTTTGGTTTTTTTTTTTAGAAAAGTTTGTATCATCTGTCCTTCAAAATATTGCCGACAATACTTTATCTCCACAAGAGGTTTACAACCTGTGTACACTTTCTCCCTAAAAAACTGCTTGCTATTAATCCCTTTTCCTTGTGTGACATCGGAACGAAAGTGCAAAAAAATGCGGCTTTATCTTATTATGATATTAGGATATTTAAAATTAGCGTATGAATATAAATAAATTTAAATTTAGCATATCTGGATTCATTACTACAATAAATATCCTGGCGTCATGGGTTTCTGATAGTCTAACAATAACTGCGGTCCTTATTTGTCTGAAGTTAATCAAAGATTTTCAAACTCTTTTTATTTTAACCCTAGACATTGCATAAAAATCGCCGACAAAAAATTGGCATAAAGTCGTCAACATATGTATTTTCTAGCTAAAAATAAAATGGATACCGTATTTGACCAATCAAAACGAGCTTCATATGTTTCCAATGGTTTGATTCGTCGATATAGTTCTTTACTTATGTAAGGTGAACAACAGGGCACTAATCAAAGTAGAAAGTATTCTATCGTAAAAATATATTTAATATATTTAATCATGTACACATATCATAAATCCGCAATTATACAACTAAAAATAAAACTTTATAAAATATCTTATATTTATTGTATTAACATACAATACCAGCATAATAGTAATGCTTGGAAATTAGATGTTTCAGTGAGTACATCATTTTCTCTCTAAGCACAAAATTATTTTTTAATTGCATTTATATTTTGTAGATGTCATTTATTCACAGCATGGTAAGCTAAATGGTGTGTTTTTCTTGACAACACAAACAAGTGAACAATACTGGAAATGAACCCAAGGTCTTAATGACTCATTTGAACCCATTTGTTAAATAAAGCAATGTCATACAAATTTCTCAACTTTACATAAAACTTCTAACAGGCGCATCACCTCTCATTTCCACTTTTCTGCTATTCAAGTTCTTCCTCATTTGAGTTTAGAATATAATTATCTGAATCACTGCATGAGTGAATCAGTATAAGGTTAATAAAAAATGTGATCCAGGTTGTTGAAATTATGTAATAAAATTCTTGTTCTTTTAAACTTCCTATTTAATTTTGGTCTATGGTTTTCTTGCAGTTTTTGTGGTTGAAGAAGTTGATTTGCATATTTTGAAAAAAAATATTTTTGGTTTTTCTTAAATATTCTCTCTAAGCACAAGGGCTCCATCTTGATTCCCTGACTGTTAACTCTGATAAGTGCAGATGGAAAAATAAGGAGTTTTTTTCATTGGTTTCTGCCTAAAATATCACAAAAACGGACATTTCTCACACAAATTATCTAATTTTATGACGGGTTAAGGCTTCTATACGAAGAAAAAATTCGGATGGTTCAATTGAATACCAAAATACTTCACCAAAAGTGTTTATTAACAGATGAGGACTTATTTAAGATACAGAGCGAATGAAATAGTTATCAGATAATTTAGATAGTACAAATCATTAAAAATAAAAAAAAATTGATATCTTTATCGCTTGTTGCATTATTTTTATGATATTTACCTTTGCATGCAGCAAAATTTTGATAGTTTGCTTACATTGATGTTGCGAGATTCCTTAATTCATTTGTCCTGAGTAATTAGTAAAATGACGTTAATTAGGTAAAAACTCACGCGACGAAAATAGACTATCGGAAACATATGAAGACTATCGGAAACATATGACGGCACGATAAATTTACACTTCGATACACGTTAAATAGCGTGATACCTTTAAATAGAATATAAAACATATATTTAAAGTTGCTTTTATGGTTTTCTTGGTATTTAAATTCGAACAAGACAGGAAACAAAGAATGAAAGACGATACGTTCTATGTATATTCTGGGACTAAAGAAATTCTAGGTAACCGAAACTTAAGGAAGGTTTTCTGAGAGAGAAGTTATTTCAGTAATAGTTGAAAATATTTTTAGCTTTAAAAAGAAAGTTCAATTGTTATTCTTTCCAGCTGATTGGTGTATAACAAATAAGACATGGAACAACACTTTTTAAAAACAGAATTGCGTCAATGTCAACAGTAACAAAAGTATTATGAAAATTTGAATACTTGTGACAGGTACAGTTTTGTATTCAGTTAGATGCCTAATATTTTGTTTGATTTAAAAAAAGAAAGAAAATGAACTGTTATCAATCCCTTAATTAGTAAAATAGAACAGATACAAAACTAATGCCTGAAAACACGAGAGAAGACCAATTTCTGTGGGAAAAGTGTCTACTGCGGTAAGTCCATCAGATCTGGAATTTACCAATTGGTTTGTTGGATTTTAGAAACGATTTAGTCAGAAACAACGAGCACAAATTAATATGAAAATAACAGCTGATGGTCAGAAGACAAGTTCCTCAAAAACATAATTCCTGAAGAATTTGACATTAAAGTTCTAGAAGGTTCTTACAAAAACTTGGGGTACTATACTAGGATGCTGTTTAAGATTCACCAGGATGGCATTTCCTATATTATCCTACTGGAGATTACTTGAAATGCTCATAAAGGGATTTCTGGTTTATATTTTTTCCTGATATTTGTCACTGCTTAGAAATCCAAAGATATTAATAATTATCAAAAGATGTTTGGGGAACGTGTTGTATGACCTTAACAATTTTAAAATTATATATTAAGTCAGGTAGTATGTTTGTGAAATTAAAATTTGATACACAGTATTTTCAATGATATTATAGAAATAATTGAATAAATTAAAGACAATAAAACAACAAAATGGGTGTGAAAAAGTCATGTGAATGCTGTCTTTTCCAGCCGTTGTAAGCTTTTTACTTGGAACGCATCTATTAAGATTTGCATCAAATTTCAGGTATTTAGACTGACCACACATAAAGGTGAATCTTCGTAACGAACATTCGCTGCAAGACTTGCTTTAAGGCCATCTTCATTTCTCATCCAATAGAAGCAATCCATCGTTCGGTTAGGATAATGACGTTTAAAGTCATTCTCAACAATTTCATATTCTTCTTCAACGTTCATAGCCATTTGTTTCTGAATAAATTTGGTCCATATATAGTCGATGTACGCATGGTGGAGAAAAAAGACGGGGTCACGAGGAGAATCGTCCAAAATGGACATCATACCGCCTACCCAGTTGTGAACAACATTGTGTTGTCATTCCAAGGTGTGAGTATTGTTTTCCTGGTTGTAAATTATTTGTTTCATATGGTAGACAGACAGATCATTCTTAATCGTATGAATAGTGCTGTGTGTAATTAACGTGCCGGAGTTATTAAAATTCAGACTTTATGCAGTGTGCAATTATCAATGTCTCTCCAGAATTTGAATGGACCTGTTCGCACGACACCTTTACCGTTTCCCAAAAATTCCTCTGTGAAAACAACAGACTTTGACGGTGTTGGGTTGTTGTCCATGTAGTTGTCTAGTAGGAAGTCCCAATACGGTAGAGCCACTTTTTTATTTTTCTGACGAAGAGCAGCTTCAAATCCGTTGAACACAGTTGTCATTTTTTGTTATTTAATTTGGTCTTGTAAAATCCAAGCAAAATGTAAAAGCTTCAATATCGTTTATTTTCTATTTTTACTCGAATAAATTCACAGCTTTATTTGAACTAATTAGCATAAAATTTGAAGAAAAAATAAACATCAAAATATGCTGAAATGCTTACAAAATACAAGGGTTGATCCAAAAGTAATGTCACTGTGTCAATATTTTTAATATTAGGCGTTTTATTATCATTTATTATATACCAAAAGATGCGTAAAAATAAATCTAATTAAAATTGAAATTTTCATTGAATAATGTTTCATTAAATTTATTTTATAGACGTTTAAAATATTAAACATAGGGGGTGTCGCCGTGTCACAACTAAACGTCACATTTTAAAGTGTAAATTGTTAGAATGAAAAAAGACAAACACATTAAAAAAGCATTTAAAAAAGCTTCTAATAGCCCAATATTTTAAAAGACAAAATTTTTCGACAATTTCTAGTCTTAAGTTGAAAATAAAATGACGTCATTGCTTTTTTATCATAAACATTGCTATTTTAATCTGCTGTTTTAAACAAAGGAAATATCTTAATGGAGAATAAACGATAAAACGAACTGTGGTGGATTTTTGCTACAAAATGGGGAAATCGCCCGTAGAAACAGTTACGATAATTAATCAGACATACAGAGGAGATAATGCAAATAAGAGACTTGTTTACATATGGTTTCAGCGATTTTTAGTGGGTCATGGGTCACTGAACAATCAGCAAAGGACAGAAAGGCCGAAAAAGGAAGGTCGGGCGGAAACGTTCAGTGATGTCTGACGTTGTCCAAAAAGAGTGAGGGCTAGGCAGTTACGGCGATATGAGAAACTTAAAGCTTGTCTTATGGTACTATTCAAAGAATTTTGACAGAGGATTAAATTATATACAAAGTGAGTGTACAGTGGGTGCCAATAATTCTCATAAAAAGAGAAATATATGTGAATGTGTTCGTAAATCTCAAATATTTATTGATAAAACGAAGGGGAAAGCGTTCAAGAGTATGACGGTGCGTATCTGTCATTTGACGTTATTTAGGTGCGGTGACTACCGTAATTGCTCTTTGTATATACGGTAATTCGATATTTTGAAAAGTATGAATCATTTTAATTTAAATTTCTTAGGACTAATTTGTAATAAATGTAGCTTCAATCATGTATAGTTTTGTTGATTTACGTCGACTAGTAGCAATTTTATCGAAGTAGTGACATTACTTTTGGATCAACCCTCGTATGTACGAGGGTTGTCCCGTAAAATCGTGGACAAAGCGTTTTTCTCGAAAAGTAATGGGCGCACTAAGCTGAAAAATTCAGTAAATGTTTATTTATCATATTTAAGTGCATGATAATTTTTTTGATAAAATATAGTCAAAAATAAAGATTTTATTATGCTTGAATGTTCACGAGGTATTATCCTACGGCGCACGGTCAAAAAACCAAGGTTTTATTAAAGAATACACAAGTTTGAATTCAAAATAAATGTTTTAAATACACAAGATTTGGATTAAAATTATCCTAATTCAATTTCACAATCAATTTTGTAGTCTTTGAAAAAATATTAAGGCATTTGTTTAATTTTTGGCAGTTTCTCGAGCATTCGAAATGGGAAAGTGGCAAACACAACACACGCAAAATGACAACGTTTTATGACGTTACGGCGCACCGGAGAACAGTTCAGTTTTATTTCGATGTTGTAATGACACCTTATGAGACCTCAAATGACCATAGAAGAAAAAAGATTATTAAAAAAATCCCCATATCTTAAGTACAGTAAAACTTCTCTAAACCGGCCAGCTGCCGGACTGAATAAAATGGCCGGACTAGAGGGATGGCCGGTTTCCCGAGAATCTAGCATACTCAAGAATTACAGAACAATGTAACAGATGCTAGGGAAATATATATAATGCTGGTGTCTGTTATAATTATCTGTAAACATGTTATTAATTACCGGCAGACACGTAATGTATTCTTAAGGTCTAAAAAATGTAAATTATTATTAGTGAGGATATATTCCACATAGTGACATACATGTTGAATTTTATAAAAAGAAATTCAAAATAAGAACAGAAAAGAAATATAGAAATTTACTTTTATTAACCATATGCGAAGAAATAATCCAGACTCTTTACCTTAACTAGATTCTATACAGTATGAGTATACTGCATGTATCGGTCTACCGCTTACGTCATTAAAAGATTGTTTGTACTTCATAGAAAAGTAAATAATTAAAACATTCCTGAGCAAAACATCTGTTATTTTAATTATGAAATGTATATCTTTATAAACATTTATTTCTAATTATTTTTTTGTTTAGCATTTTTTAACATTGTCCCATTTTAAGGCCGCTTATGTGTTTTTAAAAAGATGATGCAACATGGCGTGCGATAATTTGTTGATTCATTACGCGATTTAAATTTATTAGTTGCTTGATATTTTATTAATTGAAGTTTAATTGATGTTAATCATATGTACAGAACTTAGACCGGCCATTTACGTAGTCTGGCAAGATGACTACCCCTTCAATACGGTTAAACAATAGAAAACCCTATGAGGCCATTTCAGTTTTTCACACCTCTGAATTCTGGTGGGTAGGCTATTTTTCACACCTCCGGACGGTCATTATCACCCCTCTGGCCAATGACCATGATGACAGTTAAATTTCTAGCAATCAAAAAGTGGCCGGTATGTTGAGGGGAAATTTCCTATGTTTCTTAACTTTTATTCTTGGAAAAGTGGCTGGTGTCCGGTTTTGAGGGGTTGATCGGTTTTATGAGAGTTTATGTGTAAAGAAATGTTAAGAATTTTGCCGGGACTTATAAATTTGGCCGATGTTCAGGGAGAAACGGTTTCCAGGGGGGCCGGTTTGGAGAAGTTTCACTGTATACAAATGAAATAGGAGTTTTCTTACCGAAGTTTTTTTTATCGAGTCCCTGGGGAGTACAAAACATACGGACAAACTCCTAATGTAATAGCAAAAGACGCTGTCACAGTAGACCGCCGATATGAGATTTCCTATTAGTTGAATGATGGTGAGAATATTGTCCGTAACTTAATTACTAATAAATCTTCAGAAGATCGCATGAGGGTGCCAATTGTTTCTTCGACTGTTTATGGAGACTAAAGAATATGTATCATTGAAATTCCTTAATTTAAGTCGGATTCATCCAACCTCATTTTCAGCAAAGATAAAACGTGACGCTGTTTTAGACACTTTGACGTTATAATCCATGCGCCGTAAGGTGATACAATACATGGCATAAAATCTCATAATTTGTTTATTTATGCATATATTTATCTGAAATTTGCTGTGTATATTACTAAAATATGTACTAAATAATACTGGAAATTTCAGAACGCAGTGATGTTTATTTTTCACACTAGACAACTTGTCCACGATTTTACGGGACAACCCTCGTAATCTTAAAATAAAGTAGCAAAAAGAATGACAAAAGATTTAGAAACTCACATGAGCAGAAAAACTCGGTGCCAGCCTAAAAAGTTGCTCCCTCTATGAATGGTACAGATGGTCTGGTTGGTTGGTGTGGATCATCGCAATTGCGTCGTATTTGTTTGGCCATATGATCTAGTGTTAGAATAGTGTAAAATATCACTTACGTGACAACTGATTGTTTTTATAAAAAATAATTCCTGAAAAAAATTTTAAATTGTGAATATTGAATCATCATTTATGCCTAAGTTTAACTCTTCACTGTTTTTCTTCTCAATATTCCTTAAATGGTTCAATAAGAGAAAAAATAGAAAAATATGGTTTACAATTTTAATCTAAATAAAAATGTGAGTTCATATATCTATAAAGCAACCTACTAACTACGTCGACATCGGATTTGGATGAATAACTAATCTGTTTAGAAATACTGCAGGAAATTCTTTGATTACTGCTTGAGAAGACATTAATTTGAATAGGCACGCTTAATTTTCAGAGGCTAACAGACTTTAAATATGTCTTAATATATCCTTACCGTGACATATTTGAGGGGCAGTACATCATCAATATATTCCTGCCTCTCTGCCCCACTCAGCGTCCTGATCTCCTTCCGCGTATGCTGTGTGTCCGACATTGATTCTCTGTAGAGCTCATAAAACCAATCTTGGGTAGGCTTGTTAAGCGTGCAGAAAAATCATAGGTTACATTCTGACAGATTTCTCTGTCAAATAAAGTTTCATTACAGTCGAAAGGATCTATGTCTGTTAACAGTTCAAGGGCAGAAGGTTGCCTAAGAAACGATAGGACTGCAAGAGAGTGTGATATAATTGACAGAAATAAAACGAGGCTCTGGAGACACGCCATGCCAAACTTTGAAGATACATTTCAAATGTCAAATGTGCTACTTTATATACTCGAAAAATTACAATGTTGCCATCCCTCTTTTCTAAGAAATATGTCTATATGCATGGTTTTGAGAAAGCATTGTCCTACCTTATTTTCATACAATGAGATATTATAATAATAATAATAATAATATAAATTTCTATAGCGCCCTATATAATAACACATATCACCCTAAGGCGCTTTACATAGAATGTACATAAAACATTGCATATATTACTTTAAAAATAAAAATTTGACTTATATTGAAAATGTCTTGTTTTGATATAGAATAAGAATAAAAAATACAGTCACAAGGACTTAAAAATATAATGTTTAAGAAAAAAAAATAAAAATTCAATAGATAGATCAATCTAAAACGTTAATCAAATGCTAATTTATAAAAATGATTTTTCAATTTTCTTTTAAAACACTGGATGGATTTGGATTGGCGAATATGCACCGGGAGACTGTTCCATAAGTGGGCAGCAGAATAGCTAAATTTTCTTTCACCATACGTCCCGGTGCGCACCCTTGGTAAATTGAGCTGCAAACTTCCGTCAGATCTTAGTGTGCGGTTAGTTTGACGGACAGTTACAAGTTCCTGTAAGTATTCGGGCGCAAAACCATATACAGCAAGGTAGGTAAAAACGAGGATTTTATACTTTGGCCGGAACTCCACTGGCATCCAATGCAATTCAGCGAGAATCGGAGTGATGTGATCGTATTTTCGTCTCCTTGTAATAAGTCGAGTTGCATTGTTCTGGATTTTTTGTAGCCTTTCCACAGAACTCTTGTTTATGCCAACTAGTATTCTTTTCCCGTAGTCTAGTCGAGATGTAACTAAGGAGTTCACGAGAGTCTTGCATGCATCAGTTGAGATGAAACTCCTAATTCTTCCAATGTTGCGGAGATGATAATTTCACGTTTTAATGATGGACGCTACTTGCTTTTCCATAGTGAGAAATCTTTCAAAGTGGATGCCTAGATTACGTACAGATGTTACACTGTTAATGACACTTTCTCCAACTTTAAGTTGTAAGACTGGCACATTTTTGGATTGGAATTTCGTTGTAAAAATTATCAATTCGGTTTTATCCTGGTTTAATTTAAGAAGATTAGTCGACATCCAGGTCCCTATGTCCTGCAAGCAATTTTCAAGTCGTTTAAAATAGTTGTTCCAGTTTTCACGAGATTTTATTTTCATGTACACCTGGGTGTCATCGGCATAGCAATGATATTTGAAACCGTGCTGACGACAAATTTCTCTAATTGGTTTAGAAAAAAGACAATAAAGTTTTTGTCCCAGAACGGATCCTTGTGGGACACCAAACTGAAGATGGCAAGGGTCTGACGTTTCCGTTCCAATGATAACACGTTGTTGCCTGTTAGTAAGGTATGATTTTATCCACGCTAATGATTTTCCACCAATGCCATAAGATGTCTCTAAACGTTGGAAAAGTATTGTGTGGTCTATGACATCAAAGGCAGCTGAGAGATCAAGGAGTACCATTACTGCAGATGATTGATTATCAAGGGCCTCAATGATGTCATGATTAACTCGAAGAAGTGCTGTCTCCGTAGAATGTTGTGGTCTGTAAGCTGATTGCAAAGGGTCCCTTAAAAGATATTGTGTACAAAATTTTATCAGACCATTCTTAGTTTCATATAAATTAAGAATTTGAAAGAAAAAAATACCAGGTAATCTGAAGAATCGAGAATCAAACCTTTTAAATGAATTTTTTGGTACAGTTATGAATAAAAACGTCTGAGTTTAATTGTTTAGAAAAGATTACTATCAGTCATTCATCAATTTAATACACTATAT
The DNA here is from genome assembly GCA_003671525.1 of Saccostrea glomerata. NCBI lineage: Eukaryota > Metazoa > Mollusca > Bivalvia > Ostreida > Ostreidae > Saccostrea > Saccostrea glomerata. The sequence continues at coordinate 298,516 of PRKT01000535.1, read as the reverse complement.
CCGTTGTCGACATGAGTTCCTCACTTTTCTATGGACTCCCTCTCATGATCGTGAGGACAGAACATTCTGTAATCAATTCAGCCAAAATGCGATCCAGTGATAGGTTTTAATTTCGAACCAGGTCATTAAGACGATTATAACATTTATAAAATGTCGATTTTAAACGAGTTTTTATTAAACATTTATATGGTATCAACTGATCAGTGAGTAGCATACCTTGCTTTACTCGAATAGGGAATGTACGAAGACATAAAGACCATAGTGGAATAAAACTATATTCAAAATTATTATACTTCTGTTTCCTATATAAAGTAAAGAAGGTAAAATAACTATATTTCAGAGTCTGAAAATTTCCATGCATAGAAAGCTATACCACGGGGTATCGTATACACTTATCCACTGGTTGTGGATTGGATATTCTCGGTATGTTCATACCGAAAAATTGTAAGTATATTGAATAAGCTATACACACAACATGGTCCATATTAACGCACTTTGAAAAAAAAAATAATTTTTCAAAGTGCGTTTGATTTGTCCAAAATTTAACACACTTTGATTTTTTTTTTCAAAGTGCTCAATTTTTCAAAGTGCGTTGTAACAAAAGTTGTTACTAAAAAAATTTGCTTTCCTGTTTTCATATTGATATGAAAAAAAAAACAAATTAAGAAAAAACTTTAACAATTATAAATAGTATTTAAATACTTGTGAACGTTAAAAAGGAGATTTTGAAGCATTTCGTCATGCTATAAACCAATATTTGTTACTCTCAGTAGAAAATGAAATTTTAGGAGTAATTTTCTTATCAGTTAAAAGAAAGATATAGAGATAACAAATACTATTCAATATCAAAGTCCTTAAAACAAAACAAAATAGGAGCAGAGCAAACACAAACCTCCGAAACATCAGAGGTGTGATCAGGTGACATAGATTCCCTGCTGACCTGTCACACCCGCCGTGTGCTCCTTCTCGTAACCGGAAAATAAAGGAAAACGTCGTCAATTCAGTGTATAAATAATGGACTAACAATTAGTATGAAAAACGTCTGTCAGCATTTGACTTATTGATAAATTGTATTTGGTGACAAGGTCATTGTATCGACCAAAGAACTTACAAAATGATGACTTTAAACGAGACTGCTGATATTCTTGTTTCATCAACTTGCTTGTCAATAATTTACCTCGTTTTAGAAATTGTACATGCGTAGAGCATGCTCTTGCGTATCGAATCAACTGAGATATATACACTCTGTATGCAGGTTATAAAAGAATATTGCTGCATAAGTAAGGGAAGTTGACTATATAAAGTTTAAAGTCATCACATTTATCATACAGCTTTGTTGTTAGATTACCATTAACGTCTTTTCAAGTAAAGTATGAAACAAATATTTGTCGGACTCTGGTATCTTTTATCTCAAGCTCACCAGGATATATCGTATCGACGTTATTTCTTCTGCTTTTACGCGGGATTTTATATAGTTGTCATTGAAACGTATTGCAACCCCGTAGGGTCTCTGTTCTCTGAGGCACGATAGAATGGGTTCATACCATTAAATCTAAATTATTGCAATCTTCTTTTTTTAAAACCTTTTTTACACAACACCAAACCGTCAATCTGTTAATGATTGGTGTAAGCACGAATTATTGAATTCATGGTCCTAGGGTAAAGGATTCTGAATAAAGGGTTGGTCTCTATTGATGATATTGTAAAGGTGCATATTTTTTTAAAGTCTTTTCTCTTCTTCTAGGTAAAAAGCAGACAAACATATCATATAATTATTCATTTTTTGAGTACAACTTTCCTCATCTATCTACTTATTTTGCCTTCGTATATAATTATCAGATTGCCATTCCAGGGTTGTATCATAATCAGGAGTCTTTTGAGGTTAAATGTAGTATATGTTTTATAAATCTACTTTTACAGCTAAATCTGAACCAAGTTTTAGGAGACTTCTTTGTTGCATGAACTGAGACTACTTCTACAACACTTAGATGGGCGCTCCTGTATTTGATCCATTATCCAGAATGGCAGAAAATCCTCCAGAAGGACATTGATGACGTCATCGGTCAAGGTCAGCCTAAGATGGAACACAAGGAACATCTACCAGTGGTAGAGGCTTTCATTTTGGAAATTCAGCGCCCGGCAAATGTAGTTCCCATGAACTTACCACATGCATCCAGTGAAGAAATCACGTACAATGGACATCTCTTTCCTAAAGGAGTTAATGTATTTTGCGTTTTGGATTCTGTTATGTTGAATTCTGAAAGTATCCCTGATATTTCGAAGTTTAAACCAGAGAGGTTTTTAGATGATAACGGGCGTTGTCAAGGGGAACAGAAAAATAAATTGATTCCATTTTCAATAGGTACATAAAGTAAATGTAGAGAAAAGTTTTACAATAAAGTACAACAACAGAGCAATTTAAAAAAAATGCATATTTCTTTAAAATTAAAAAAAAAACTATGCTTATCAATAAGTTGCATAACATATCAATCAAAAATATTCCTTGAGAACTTTCTAGAACATATAAAAAATATATCTTTAATCTACTTATACAGGACGCAGAGTATGTCCGGGAGAATCACTCGCCAAAATGGATTTTTCTTATTTTTCACGAGATTTCTACAGAAGTTTGAGATAAAACCAGACGATACCGAGTGTTTGCCTTCTCTGGAGGGATCATTGGGAATAACCATTCGCCAAAAGCATTTAAAATGAGACTTTTTAAACGTTAGAACTTAATGTATATTGATTGAGGCAGGTCGCAGAATTTTTATCTTTTTTTCTGGTTACAAATAAACATAGATTTGGTTATAAGTGGTTTTGAGACCAATAAAATCAATGTCAGATAATTTTACGGAAATATTATTTTGATTATGAATGAACGGTGGAAAGAATGAAGAAGTTAATGTATTCAATGTGTAACAACCATATTTTGTACCAAATAAATGAATGGTCCGATATTTTTTTATCATGGTAGTATTTTGAAAAAAAAAGATCCACCAAGGAATTTACAAAATTTTAATTATCGTTCAATTAATTTCACCTTGAATTTACATTGAAGTTTATGGACAGCAAATGTTTTTATAATTGTAAAGAAATTATTTTAATTTCAAACAAATCTCTTGGTGAAAATAAGTATGCATAAACTTATTCTTTATTAAACTATGAAATGAGAACATAATAAATAAATTGCTAGATTCTCAACCAATTTTTTTAAATCGAGGCGGGCAGGTGGCTTTTATTTTATATTTTTTTTTCAATTTTGCAGATATTCTATTAATGAGAATCTATTAATATCTTTATTATGGCCTAATATGAATTATTTACTGCGAAAATTTGGAAGAACCAACAATTTCCTTTTTATCAACCGTTTCCTTACATGTTATCACTCCTGTGACTTTGATTCATTTCATTTTATCATCATCTAGCAATGTGTTTTAACTAGTTTAAGGTATGTCATTAGATTAATGACAAATATTATTCAAACTATTTTAAGTAAAATAAAATTATATCTATTGCCATGGTTACATCTGTTGAAATATAATTAAGGTTAAAATAATTAACCAAAGATTTAAAGTTTACGTGCAAAAAGGTCAACTTAATAGTACAGTAGATCAGTAAAGGCCCTTTCACAATTGGCGCACGAGCACTTTACAACACTTTGCGATCGGAAAATTTTAGCTTCGCACGAGCTATCGCATACGTTGCACGATGTCTCGCATTCATTGCATGTGTTTTAGTGGTCGCATCAAGTCTCCTCAAAATAGTCAACATGCCCACTATTCAGACGCGACCAAATGCGATCAAAATTATCGCAATTCAACGCACGAAAATTAGTACGAACGTCTTACAACGTTTTATGTACTCGTAAGAGTGATACACGATTTTTTAAGATTTTTAAGCAGCTGTCTTTGCGTGTGTTTTGCGACCATGAGACTGTTGCTCAACATGTCTCATGTAATCTTGCAACGTTTTACTATCATTGCTTGATTTATCACCTTCAATTGCCATGCTTTGCAACAGGCATATATACCGTGTATAATTATAAGCATCTTAACTATGTCAGCTGAAGAGCGTCGGAAACGGGTGGTATATATACCCGGCCCTCTGACTCGCACGAACATTCGTACTATAGAATGCATGAGCGCACGAGCACCGCACGTCCAATTGTTTTGTCGAACGTTCAATCGTCCGATTACCTGATCAGTCGTGCAATCCTATCGCATTATCTTACAACACTCGCTTTCATTCTACAACAGTCGCATATAGACGCAAGATATATCGCAAGATTTAATGCACAACAGTCACTTTAGATCGTGCAAATTTCGTACGAACACTTTTTTCATATGCGATTATTTTGGCAACAGTTTACGATCCTAACCAAAATTATTCGGTCGCACGAATATTTTGTCGCTTCTGCTCGTGCGCCAATTGTGAAAGGGTCTTAAGATGCACACTGACCCCTTATTTTCTCTGCGATTTTTATTCACACTATATAAGTACTTATCCAAAATGTACTTCTCAAAATATCTTTGATTTAACTAATTTTACGAGTGACATACCTTACAACTATTTAATATCGTTTTAAAATCCCTTCATTATACATTGAAAGATTAATATCAAATTTCGTATCGTAGACTGTGATTGTAGCAATATCTATGGATAATTCTTAGCTTCATCATTGATTGAAAAATCAAATACTTAGTAATTTCTCCTTTCTCTTTAATATGTTTGTTAATCTTAAATACATTTTCATTTATTACAGCTCATATTCTTTATATAGACTGGCTCATGGCAACAGCTTCTCTAAGCCATTATATGCCCTCTAAAAATTTGTGTTACATACTTATAATTTGAGCATGATTAAGTACAGATATATGATAATTTTTAAGTAGATTGAAAGAAGGTCAACTACATAGAGTTGTTTTTATTTGTTTGCATTGACCTTGGCTCAAACCACTCTGAAACCATAAAATGTTTTATATCTTTTATGTTGCTCTGTAGAATATTTTTTTCTGCCACATGTTTTTGAAATTAAGGTTTTTCATTATTTTGTTGTTGCCATCATTCGTTATACCTTTTAAATGATAAAGAAGGATAAGGAGATAACGAACAGTGTTCAATGGGTCAATAAAACAATACAAAATAGGAGCAGAGCAAACACGGACCCCCGATAAAGTATCAACAGGGGCCTCTAAACAACGTATAAAGGTTGGATTAGGTGCCATGGAACAGTGAGCGACACAAGTCGACAAGTCACACAAGCTGAACGTTGCCTGTCAGGAAAGCATATTGTATTAAAATACAGTAGCCACTATAGTATGAAGAGAAGCCTTGTTCTGATCATCTCTTGTTCTCTATATTTTAAATAATGTATTTTTGTATTGTTGTTTTCTTCGAATTTTGAGACCATCAAGTTAAACACCCAGAGACTTTAGGAAAAGGGCACAAGAGACACCTTAAGCATTTCAGATTTGAGGTCCTAAACAATGTCTGTCAAGAAGCTCCGCTAGCAGAACATTGGAACTCCATCAAATACAACGGGAAAGACACATGCGAAGAGATCTTAGGGAAGAGAGAAAAGGGAGACAAGGAATGGCTTTCAGGAGATACATAGAAACTGGTCGATGAAAGAAAACTTCTCAAACAACAAATTATCAGTTGTGAGGAGGAACAAAAGAAACAAGAATTAAAAGACAGACAGACTATTCTAAACAATGAAGTAAAGAAAAGTGCAAGGAGAGATAAAAGGCACTTTTATAATGCACTAGCTACAGAAGCTGAGGAAGCGGCAGAGAAAAGAGACTTCTGTACCATGTACAAAATCACAAGAACCCTGGCTGGGAAAAGACCACCACAGGCCAAGCCAGTAAAAGACAAGGAAGGCAACGCTATAACAAAGGAAGAAGACCAGAGAAAGCGCTGGGCAGAACATTTCAGAGAACTCCTAAATCGCCCAGCACCAGAAACAACACCAAACATACCACCAGGAGACTCTGAACTAGCAGTGATCACCACCCCTCCCACAAGGGCTGAGAGCATCAGGGCTCGGAAGAAACTTAATAGTGGGAAAGCAGCTGGGCCTGATGAAATCCCTCCAGAAGCCCTTAAAGCAGACACAAAGACTTCAGCAGATATGTTACTACCTCTCCTGCAGAAGATATGGTCAGAGGGAAAGGTACCAGCTGATTGGAAAAAAGGACATCTAGTGAAGCTACCCAAGAAAGGAGACCTGGGACAATGCAAGAACTGGCGTGGCATCATGCTCCTCTCCGTCCCAAGCAAGATCCTAACAAGAATAATACTGGAAAGGCTCAAAGATGCTATAGAAGAACAACTTCGTCCAGAACAGGCAGGCTTTAGAAAGGACAAGTCCTGTACAGACCAGATCGCCCTCTACGCATAATAATCGAACAGTCACTGGAGTGGCAGTCGACACTTTATCTTAACTTCATAGACTTTGAAAAGGCCTTTGATAGTGATGATAGAAAAGTCATCTGGAAACTACTACAACATTATGGAACGCCTCCTACCTTTATCAACCTGATTCAACACTTGTATGACGAGGCAACATGCCAAGTCATCCACAATGGAAAGCTTACTGAAGCGTTTGAGGTACAGACTGGGGTTAGACAAGGCTGTCTGCTGTCACCAATGTTTTTTTCTAGTGGTAGTGGACTGGATCATGCGGGACACAAATAAAGATAGTAAGACAGGAGTCCAGTGGACTTTCACTCAGTGTTTGGAAGACCTTGACTTTGCAGATGATCTATGCCTCATGTCCCAGAAGTATGAGCATATGCAGCTCAAGACAAATAGGCTTGCAAAAGAAGCAGCAAAGACAGGTCTTACGGTTAACATCGAAAAGACAGAGGTGATGCGGCTCCACAACAAACAGCAAACGCCAGTTACACTCGGAGAGCACAACCTTAAAGATGTAGACTCCTTTAATACTTAGACGGTATCGTCACAGCCACTGGTGAAACAGATGAAGAAATAAAAGCTAGAATTAATAAAGGCAGACACATCTTCACCACCCTCAAGCCTGTGTGGAGTTCAAGAATACTATCCACACACATAAAACTCCGCATCTACTACACCAATGTTAAGTCTGTGCTCCTCTACAGGTCTGAAACATGGAGAGTCACTAACACCACCTCCAACAAACTACAAACCTTCGCTAATAGATGTCTGCTCCACATATTAAACATCAGATGGCCAGAAACTATAAGCAACAAGAACCTGTGGTAAAAAACAAACCAAGACCCAATCACTAAACATATAGCCCACAGAAAGTGGCGATGGATTGGACATACCCTCGGAAAACCACCAGGAGACATTACACGCCATTCACTCGAGTGGAACCCACAAGGCAAACGACGAGTTGGGCGTCCTAGGAAAACTTGGCGAAGGTCATGTGAAGAGGAGATCAGGCAATGTGGACACACCTGGGAAAACTGAAAAAGGCTGCCCAGAATAGAGTGCGGTGGAGAACTGTTGCCGGGGCCCTATGTTCCACCAGGAACCAAAAGTAACCATAATCATGATGATGATATCTACTTAAAGTTTTACATATTTTTTTTTACATATCTGGAATATTCAAATAATGACTAGGTAAGGAAAAGAAGCTTATTTCAACTTATGTTATACTACACATGCATAACAGAACTTGGAACAGTTAACGCAGTATAAACCGCGAAGCAGAAGTTATATTAAATCGTAAAATAAGTTGAAATAAGTTTCATTTCTTATGATTTAATGATTTTATTTTAAATCAGTGTAGACAACCAGACACTTTTTCCTTCCAAATTTTCCTTAAGAATAAGGATTAAAATTGAGTATATTACTTAAAAGTAACGTTAGGCGGACTAAACTTTTTGACACAAGTTATATTATACGAAACAGATTAAGTCTTTTACCAAATAAAATGACATATCAAAACTAAAATTAATTTATATAAGAATATCATATTTATAGTGCTTCGATTAAATTAGTCAGTGTTTTTTGCATCAATGAAAATAGCATGTTTTCTCATTGTTGTGTCTAACTTTCCAGCTTATTGAAGCAAAATTTGTTCAAAATCGTACGCGTGAAAAGAAGAAAACACTTACGGTGGTCTTCAGCTCAACTTTAGATATATCGACGACTTATTGTCAATTTACAATGGTAATTTACATTCCTCCGTCGATACGACATATATACGATATATCCCGGAGAGCTTGATATAGAAGATACCACAGTGTCTAACACATCTTTTTCATACTTGGATATTTAAGTCGAAAAAGATATTAATGATAATCTAACAACCAAGCTATATGATAAACGTGGAGAATATAACTTTTCTATCGTCAACTTCTCTTACTTATGCAGAAATATGCCTTCATCACCTGCATACGGAGTGTATATATCTCAGTTGATTCAATACGCAAGAGCATGCTCTATGTATGAACATTTTCTAAAACGAGGTAAATTATTGACAAGCAAGTTGCATTTTTGATGAAACAAGAATATCAGCAGTCTTGATTAAAGTAATCATTTCGTAAGTTCTATGTTCGGTATAATGACCTTGTCGTCAAATACAATAAAGCATTAAGACAAATGATGACTGACGAGTTTTAATCAAATTGTTAGTCCATTATCTATACCATCAATTGACGACGGATTTTTTGTCATTTCCCTATCGTGACATTGAGCACAAGGCGGGTGATGTCACTCCTCAATGGTACCTGATCCCACCTCTGATGTTTTGGAGGTCCATGTTTGTTCTTCTTCTATTTTGTATTGTCTTATAGAGTTTTTATTTTGAATACTCTATTCGTTAATTCTGTATGTTTCATTTCTAAAGTTAAGATCAATTTCAAGTAACGTGCATATTTTAGATAAGTAGACCAAACTGCAAGGTCACTGGGTTAAAACCATAGTCTGATTGGAAAGAATGTACATTTTAATTAACAGATCATTTAAAATATAACAAGGTAAAAGTTTTGTGAGAGACGATGAGAGGAAGAGATCGTGGAGAAATTAAATTTTAAAATTTTATTTCCTCTCGCTTACGCAAAAGCGAGATACTTCAAGGGTATGCTCGGTATAATTTAAACTTGAAATTTGAAGTCCGGTATATCCATTTCCATTTACTTGTTGGGATTCATATAATTCTTACAACGATATAGCACATTACATATCAAAGTACATTATTTGCTACACACTTATTGTTTTCTTCTTCTTCTGAGAGCATACTTTTTCATAACTTGATAAATGCACACCATTTAAATCACTAGATTCTAATACAGTATCCCTTTTCTATATCAAAGCACAATTCCTGAGTGGCACATTTTTCACTAAACGTTCTGCCATTAACACACCAAACATAAAATGGACATCCCATCGGGTGTTTCTCATAGTATGTTGCTGTTTTATTTGTGCAGTAGTCCCCTATTGGAGAAAACAATATTTTTGAATCATTGTATAGATTGTAAGGGAACATTATATGTTTCCCAGTATGTAATGTTTAAAACGAATGTCGAATCATTTTTTTAATTAAACGTTCTACCATTAACAAGACCTTTTCATTTCAATGTAAAGATAGGACGAGGACAATCATGTTTCTTATTTTTAATTTTTAAATTGATAATGTTTTAAATATTTAAAATGAATATCAAATCATTTTTTTTAAAACAAATTATGTTTACGTTATGACTTAGATCCCCTACCTGGTACACTTGAAACAGTGTATTCTTTGGAGCTTGGAGGTTCATCAGTGCTATTTAATGCAACTGGGTTTAACGCTATGCATCGTACTGTCACATTGATCCAACTATCAGACGATAGGTCAATTGAAAAAGCCAACGTTTGTGTACTGCTGCAGTTCCCAGGAACTTCAGAATACATCTTCGTCTGACCAGCTGGTTGATAAATTCTAAATTCTGTGTCACCGGAACGCTTGATCTCAATCTCAAGTTTCCCTGGTGGATGACCAACGTCTCCAGCACACACATGACTCTTAACATTTTCCCCATCTATCAAATTACTATGAAGTGTTAACTTCGGTGTACCTGGTTTCACTACAATGCAAAAGAAAAATTGAATGTCAAAGAAATTTTTATATTGTAAATAAACTTTCCTTGAAACAAATGGTCTTTTTTCCATTAATTCTACTTAGAATTGTAAAGAGTTGTTTCAAATTACGTATGGTATTTTCAAACAACTGAATTTTTTAATTGTATTAAATATTTTCTTAGATTATTTGCTTTATGCATTTCGCTGATAAAAAAGGAAATAAATGTAAATAAAAATCACCTTTCAACGTAACAGAAAAGGATGTGATATATGATTCCGCTCGATCAAACTCCATCTTAACCGAATATAATCCATCATCTTCACAAGAAGTAGACTGAAACATGATGTCCAATGTCAAGGACGAGAGTGAAAAGACAGCACTAAGTCTTCCAGAATAAGAAGAGGAAATTGTCACAGTACCGTCAGACTGGACGGATAGTAAGGAGGAGTCTGATTTTGATACATTTAAGGATAGGAGGTTTGAAATGTTTAAGTTGCACTGTATATTTGCTGAATCGCTCACGTAGACGGACACCGATGCGCATTCCAAATCTAAAATACATTTGTTATGTAAATGATGATATTATTAAGGTATAAACAGTTTTTAATGCTAAAAAAATCTTGCTAAATATCCATATGATTTGAGCCAACAGATGAAAAAAGCAAATCTACAAGCAAAGACTAAACAATATCCTTACACATGTTTTCTTTCGTACCAGCAGTTGTTGGAAACGTAGAGGATGGTGTAGTCAAAACTGAAGTAAGAAAAAGAGGATTATAAGCCAAAAGGCATATCAAAGTTCTGTGTTAAAAGTAATCAGATAGATACATAAATCCACTTTTGCTCTCCGTTGATATAAAGACCAATACTTTAACAATTTATTTGAAGGTTAGGGTTAGAAAAATGATTGATTGATTGTATATTGTTTAACGCCCCTCTCGAGAATTTTTCACTCATATGGAGACGTCACAGTATGCCAGTGAAGGGCTTCACATTTTGAAAAAATTTCAGGCACTCAGGTCCATGAGCAGTGAGGGGTGTTTATCGCCTGCCGCTGACACGGGGCCTCAGTTTTTAAGGTCTCATCCGAAGGACCCGCAACTTTCACTTCAAAGTGCCGAGCGCATGGCGAAGGAACAGTTGCTACCTATTTTAACGTCTAGGTCTAGGTCAGTCGCGGCCGAGATACGAACTCACGACCTCCCGATCAGGGAGCGAGCGCTCTACCGACTGAGCTACCGTGAACGGTAGGGTTAGAAGAAATACAAAAGACATAACTGTTTGAAAATTCGGAGATCAAGGTAAAAAAGGAAAATGTATGCATACACTAAAAAAGTCTTCTCACAATTACTATACACTTAATTATAAAAGCCTATCATCAACTGTTTGAATATTATGGCCAAGTTTACTACAGGGTCTAAAGTCAAATATATTGGTACCGAAAGCATGGACTTGTTACAAGGAATATACCTGTGATATTGAACGCCATAACCCCTATCTTTAAAAAGTTATGTGTACATTTTAAAGTCACTGCAGACAAACAGACCTACAGGACAAAAACTATATACCCCTTGACTACGAGAGCATAAAATGAAGTCATGTTGACCTCTATAAATAGAAATATAACTTTGATATATACTATGTATTCTTACGTTTTACCAAAGCAGACAAGCATGCGACAAAAAGACAATTGTCAAATTTTGATCACAAAGATTTTAGTTCATGTAAGATACACGTAACCATAAAAGGGTGTTTATGTTTTTAGGAAAAATATAAAGCAGTATGAAATTAAAAATGAAAATTAGTATTAACTAGAGATGATTATTCTGAGCCCTAACTAGATTATTCTGACATAATATAATTCGTCATGATTTAAAGAGTTATGAAAGTTTGAATTGATTTTAGCTCAATTTAAACACTTTCTGTGCAGGAAACTCCCCATGAATTTACCTACTTTGTTAAAATAAATAAATAATAAATTTTCAGAATAAGATTGTTAGACTTCCTACGCTCGGCTCCATTTGAGTACTAAGTTTTATGCCTTTTCTCATTATACCTGAAGTTGTAGGCATTTCTGTACATACTGCACGGCTACAATCGTCACAGTTATCTTTTCCAATATAAGCACAGTGGTCCACACTTGCACATTTTGACCCAAAAGGAGGCTGATTCTTCTGACATTGAATGTATGTGTTACAGTGGTCTATTTTTTCGTGGTCAATGTAAACAGGACTCGTCCTATTGATATCTCCGCAAGCATTAGCTGAAATTCATAAACAATTAATTAAATATTTTGTCAGAGGCATTCCAAACAAGAAATCGGAAATTATTCATTGAAATTATTTCTCAGCACACTCGATATTGGAGAAAATATTTCCTGTTGTTAAAATGTTTTTGTAAAACATTTTTTTGAAATGCGGACACGGAGAGAAAGTTTTACCGGGAATGACAAAAAAGGTTTCTTCTTTTTCACTTGACGCAACTGGACCTTCCTCCGTCTGAACCTCACACATAAGTTGACCTTGATTCCACTGATTAGAAACATTCAGATAAAATCCCATTCTGTGAGTAGTTGAGCAAGTATCATTTAGCTTGACATCTTCTCTTATCAGTAATATCAAACCGTCGGCAAGAATGACTTTGTTGAGAGAAATCGCTGTAACGATGATTTTCGTGGAATTGAAAAGCTTTTTTTCATTGTATATAACTGGTTCCTTGGTCTTGGGATTGGTAAATGTAAGAGAGAGAAATCCGTTGACTTCCGGATACCCGACCTCACCGGAGCAGTAGTGTACTGATGTATGACGGAAAGTTTCTTCTACAATGTCCACACTGAGAGACAGCGACACCGGTGTGGACCCTGCTGTAGCTGTTAAAACGCAGGAATATAGGGAAATAAAGATAAATATAAAACATTTTCAAAACACATCTTTGAACCTGGTTACTTTCAAAACATTTGTTTTTTCAATTAAAACGTTCTGTGTTAATGATGGAATGAAATGTATGGAGATAACGATCAGTATTCAAGCTCAAAATAAACGTTTTGATTTACAACCTAATTTTAAATATATCATTATCATAGTTATATATCACTATATATACTCTTCAAAAAAAGAAAGGCATCGTGGAATTTTAGTGACACATTGAACATAAAGATTATTTAGTAAAATAATGCGTTGATAAAATATATAGAAATGTAGTAAGCAACAGGAATACTATCTAAATGTCATAATTACTCAACAATTTTAAAATTATAGTCAGTTTAAGATCATTAAAGATCAGCATCTGGTATGCCCCCCGCAGACACAAATGATAGCCACAAACGGCATCTAATGGAAGCAAATGTGTGTAATAAAAACTGCATAGGAATACTCTCCCACTCCAAATGTAGAACTTTGAGCAGTTGTTGCAGAGTCTGGGGATGCGATTGTCTTTGGCAAATCATGTAAATCCATTTTGTCCAATGCTGCTTAATTTGGATTAAATCTAGCGATTTAGATGACTATGACTGAAACAGGTTGTTGTTTCTTTGCAAGAATAGGTGTGTCAAACGAGCCATATGTGGCTGTGTATTGTGAGATTACAATACGGCTCCAGGATGCTGCAAAATTGAATGGGTATGTGTAGGTAGAACATGGTTAGAGTACCTTTTTCCATCAAAATCCATTGAATTCGAACCAAATCAATCTTACTTTCTTATAACACCATTTTCCTTATCTTACACTACCACCACCAACTTTTTTAACGTCCTGGAGGCAGTTATCTATCTAACCTTCATTAAAAAGCATTAGCACTCTTAAACTTATAAGTGGCTTTCAGATAAACATTCTGGACTAGTAGGTTAACCAACATATTCAGCAGTGATGCTGTGGTCATACTCTATTCATCTGAGGTCTTTGAAGTCGATATTTGGGGTGTTGTGGGGTCGGAACAACGGCATGAATAATCCTTTTGCAATAATTCGTTGTCAACTGAAAACGGTCTTGTTAGATGATCTGTGCAGTTCAGGGATAGCTAATGCTTTAGATGACGTCCTTGCATTACATTCATGCAATTTGCGTAATCCTCGGAAGTGATGCTGTGCTACTGATGTCACACGTAGTCTACCATAATTTTTGCGAACATTGGGTGTTCGATGTTAATGGTTTTTGTTTTATAAGTTAGATATGGTCTATGTGTAACATTAAAACCTCTTGCAACTGTAGATTGCGGTACCCCTGCTTCCAGTCGCCCGTTTTCCTTTTTGTGCCACGCAACATTAAGATGCAGCAATTTAAGGAAGCGTAATTTTTTAGATAAAACCAGATTCAAAATATCGAGAACCCCCGCTTTTGATAGCCCCTTTGTACCTGAAGGAATTGCATCGTAAATCAACAAATGAAAATTGAGATAAAAATTTTGGGGAAAATTTTGCAAAAGCAGGTCTTTTTGTCTGTGAGACTTGTAGAATAGCTGTAAAGTTAACAATTGCATTAAACAATCAATCATTTCACTCGAATACATCGTATTCATACAAAAATAAAAGGTATGACAAAACTAAAAAAAAATTTCAGGGCATTGTTCCAGCTATGCGTTTCTTTTTTTGAAGAGTATATTTCAGAAAAGGTTTTTTTTTTACAAGTTTGTTTATAATGACTCAAAGACTTACTTGTTGGCTGTAGTGTCAGAAAAAGTGGGGACGTAGTCTGAGTACTGCCATAAGTAACTGTACAAAAGTACTGTGCTTCGTCACTACACTGTAAGCTTGTAAACTCCACTGTTAATGTTCCGTTCTGAAAGTTTCCGAGTCCAGTAGTTTCCGGACTGTTCGTAACTATGCCATTGGAGTAGGTCGTTATGGTAGCGTTCGTGTTGTTAGATATTTTGTAGATTGAAATGTTCTGTATAGATGGCGCTGCTATATTTGTCTTGCAAGCAATGCTCACCCGCTCACCAGGCTTACCGGAAACATAGTACTGGGCAAAAGAAACGTCTGAAATAATACAAAAAAAAAACGTATTTTTAATACAAAGTTGTAAAAACTTAAAATATGTACATAAGTAATTGGTATAGAAATGTTCAAGACAAAACAAATTTAACTTAACTTTCACAGAACACCGTCAGAAAAAGCAATAAAAATTACATTTTTATATTTCATCTTAGACTTGTATAAACCAAGCAAGATACAAACAAGCATCGGAAGAGATTATATAATTTAATGTTACAAATAGAAATCCTTGAATTTTATTTGCACTCATCCAAACAAGGGAAAGTTTTAGTTTTCTACATATGTATGAGTGAAAATAGTATCGTCCATCGAAAATCATCACAAATAGAAGATAAAATAAAATTACTAATTAAATTGATATATACATACCAGATGTCAGAAGGATAAGTTCTCTTGAAGTGATGACAGTGTCGTTTAGTAACCTGTTGGATGCTATGCAGCTTATTATGGAACCATTCATTCTTTGTTCCAAAGAAAAGTGGCTTTTGAATATCCATTCAAAATTCACAGTACAGTCAGCGTTCCTGGCCGTTGAATACGTCCTCCGCATAGCAGGTTCTTGTAATCTGGATCCATCTGGAAATTGAACCTCTAATGCTACGTCGCCATACTCAACGTCGGTTTTCGTCCGACATGTCAATTCTAATCTTTCTCCAGTGTAAAATGATGAGCTCATGTCTAAAGTGACGCTACTGACAGGTGCTGAAAAACAAATTTGACTACAAAACAACAACGTATGCTCTGTCCCACTGTCAAATACCAAAACAGCCTTTTAAATTGCAATTTCTTGTAAAGAATGTTGCCAATAGATGGAACACAATAAAACATTAACTTTTCACCGTCCAGGTACATTAATCTAGATCAAATATAAGCTTACCGGTAATATGTACGACGCTGACATTTGTTATAGACGATTCCGCGAAGTCCATCATCTTGATTCCACATGTTAGACGAAGAAGTGAAGGACACACAGCCACAGAGCTTAGGTGAATGTTGAATGCTACTGTTATTGTCTTATTATCACCTGTAAATATGACTGTAGTTAAATCGTTCACTGTTTTCTCAGACACTGTTCCATTTATGAAGTACTCTGCAAGGACAGAGACATCAGAGTCCAGTTCCTGACCAGCTGTTATGATGATCCAATCGTCTTCCACTTTGATTGAGCATACCAGTGTGGTATCTACTTTGGCTAAGACAGTTGCACTAGGAAAGGATACTTCTGAAGTAAAGGACACACAACTGGTTAAAGCAAATAACAAAGTAGGCTTAGACAAATTGTGTACTAACTAGAGTGTACAAACAAAATTCTCTTGTAAAATCTTACAAAGAATTTATGAATATTTAAACAGCCTTGATAAATAATTTATCAGAATAAATGGGGGAAATACCCACCTGCTGTACTTATATAAGAACTTGTTGTCGTCTGTGTAGGGTCCGTGGTTGAGAGGGATGTATAATCCATAGACGTGTCAGTGGAGGGCAGCCATGTAGAAGAAGTGATATTGTAGTTGGTAGTGTTTTCAAAAGTTGAGGACTCGGTCGTGGAAGTGACATTGTGAAGGGTAGGGTTTACATACGTTGGAGAGTCTGGTGTGGAGGTGGTATTATAGATGGTAGTATTTTCATACAGTGTGGAGTCTGATGTGGAAGTAATATTGTAGATAGTGGTATTTTCATATGTTGTGGAAACTGATGTGGAAGTAGCATTGTGGATGGTAGTGTTTAGATAAAGTGAGGACTCGGTCGTTGAAGTAGTATTGTAGTTTGTCGTATTTATATACGTTGATGACTCAGTCGTGGAAGTGATATTGTACATGGTAATGTTTACATACGTTGAAGAAGAATCTAGCGTGGTAGTGGTATTGTAGATGGTAGTATCTACATACGTTGTGGAGACTGGTGTAGAAGTGGTATTGTACATGGTAGTTTTACCATACGTTGAGGATGTTGAAGTGGAAGTGGTATTGTGGATATCAGTGGTTGAGGATTCTGTGGTCGATACATTCTGGGTGGATGTAATGTTTTCTGTCGTTTTGTCTGAAGTTGGTGTCGTCATAATCAAGGTCTCTGTTGTTGATGTAGATTTCGTTTCCATCGTTGTATCGGCTGATGGTGAGATTGAATGTTCCGTTGAAGATAACTCTGTTGTTATGGTCTCTACAAATGTACAAAATAAAATGGTTACTTCTCTTATAATTTGTTTCAAGGCATGAAAAATTGAAAATTATCAATATTATGTTTATATACTGTCTAGTAACATGCGCGTTTCTTTTGTTTTTAAAGATTTTGTATTCTATTTTGTAATACTCTAGTTAATATTCAACTCAAAAAGTTGAATAAGTTGTGATTGTATTAAGAAATAAAACTTCTTATAACAAGCACTTAATTATATAGCAACTGTAAGTTAATATTTTATTCCTTTTTTTATTTTTTTTTATGAAACACAATCACTTCTTTAGATCGAGTAAGTTGCATTAAGGCTGGTAAAATTCTGATAATATCAGCAATGTCTTTGCGAAAGAAGTAAATATTTTCTGATTTTGTTTGAATATTTTTAGGTATAGTATAAATGCAAGCAATATTGATTGTGGTGTTCTTGATGCTAAGGTCATTGTTTTAAGGATAGAGTAATAGGAAACCAAATAATAATATACATTTAGATTCTTTACAGCACTTATAAGACATTTTATACATATTCTCATTCCTTTCCATAAGATTTGCTTCTTTATATGAATGACAAAAAGTGTAGATAACGATCAGTGATCGATTTCATGAAAACTACAAACCATATGTAGATATGTGAACAGAGCATAAACACGGACCTCCGGAAATTCCAGAAGTAGGATCAGGGGCCTAAGAAGAGTAAGCATCACCCATTGACTGGTCTCCCACACACAGTACACCCTATGTACTCTTCGAAATGACATGAAACAAGTCAGTCAAAATACGATTCAAAGAAAGGTCGTCTTTGCTAATAAGGTCATTTTAACAAGCGTAGAATTATGAAATATCTACTTTAAACAACATTGTTGAAATCCCTTAAACATCAACTTCCGTGTGAGTAGCCTGTCATAGTTTAATAATTGATTGACGGTAGTAAAGGTTGGACAGGGGATGCTTACTTCTCCCCAGCACCTAATCCACCTCTGGAATTTCCAGATGTCCATGATTAAGTCCTTTTCACATATTGTTTAAAGTATTTTTTAGACTGATCACCTTTCGTTATTTTCTCTCTTTTCATTTTACCTGTAGAAGAAGACATTGAAATTTGGGAAGTTGATTGTAATGTTGGCGTACTTTCAACTGTTGCTGTTGTTAAAATCTCAGTTGTGGTTTGCACTGCTGAAAGAGAAGAGCTAGTATTCTCTGATATTACAGTGGCACTGTCTTCTGTGGATGCACCAATCGTTGTTGTTTGTGAAGCTGTGGTTTTTGGTGCTGTTGATTTGAAGGATGTATCCATATCTGTTGTTGAAGATGCTGTCGAAATCCCCTCGGTTTGTAAAGAATCTGATGTTGTTTTTACTGTTAGTGGTGTTACCGATGTGGCTTCAACTGTTTTTAATGTCTCTGGAGTATTTATTACTTTAGTTGATGCTGTTGAATTCTGTTCTGTTGATTCCATAGTCGTGCTTTCAGTGGAGTTTGATCCTGATGAGGTAGGTGTAACCATTGGTGAATTTGTGGATATGGCTTCAACAGTAATTAAGGGTGCTAAGGTGGTCTTCGATGATGTTGATTGTTCTGGTGTTGTTTCAGTTGTTGTTGGTGTTGTTGACGTGGATTCAACCTCTGGCAATTGTGTCGTTGTAATTTCAACTGTTGTTAGGGGTTTTGATGTGCTTTCGACTGTTGATTCAACCGTTGGTAAATGCGCTGACGTACTTTTATGTGTTGTTGAGGATTCTAATGTACTTTGAACGGTATTTGACATTGTTGATGATGCTTTACTTGTTAAATCTGTAGTCGTACTTTCAATTGTTGTTGATGATTTTGATAATGTTTGCGTAGATTCAACTGTCGGTAATTGTGTGGACATAGATTCTTCTGTTGTTGATATTTTCGTAATGTTTTCAACTGCTTTTGATACTGCTGATGTAGTTTCATTCTTTAAAGATTGTGTTGGTGATGTAATTGTTGACAATGGATTTGACGTCATTTTGTCTGTTGTTGATGCTGATGATGTAGTCTGAAATGCAGTTGATTGCATTGATGTTGCTTCATCAGTTGTTGAAATTGTTGTCGCTGGATTTGCCGTCATTTTGTCTGTTGTTAATACTGATGCTGTAGTCTGAACTATGGTTGATTGCGTTGAAGTTGGTGCATCTGTTGTTGAAGTCTTTTGTGTGGTTGACACCTCTGTTTTTGTGGACGATGTTGTGACCATTTCTGTAGAAGGAGATGTGGTTGACGTCGTTTGTGTGGTTGATGCTTCTGTTGTTTTTATGGATGATGTTGTGACCATTTCTGTAGAAGGAGATGTGGTTGACGTCGTTTGTGTGGTTGATGCTTCTGTTGTTTTTGTGGGTGATGTTGTGACCATTTCTGTAGAAGGAAATGTGGTTGACGTCGTTTGTGTGGTTGATGCTTCTGTTGTTTTTGTGGATGATGTGACCATTTCTGTAGAAAGAGATGCGGTTGACGTCGTTTGTATGGTTGATGCTCGTGTTGTTTTTGTGGATGATGTTGTGACCATTTTTGAAGAAGGATATGAGGTTGACGTTGTTGAGGTAGATGGTAGATTGATGGATTTGATTTCAGGTAAGGGATCTTGTTCGTATACTTGTAAAGTTGTTGTTACTGAGAGAGTCGACGTGTCAACAATAAAGTCCCCGAACACGGTGTTAGAATTAACAACGCTGATAGAACTTGTAATAACACTGATAACTTCTTCATTTGTCACAGTAATTGTATCCAGGAAGTACAAAGTAAAGGTCACAATTATACTTCCAGGCCTGAAATCAATACCGAAATATTTCATTAAGATACAAAAGTCGTTAATACAAGAGAGGTGCATAAAACTTTGAAAGAGAAACATTAATGAAAGTAAATTTAAACAAACGTTAGACTCTGTACGTCACAGGACTGGTAGGTGCTGCCATAGGGACTGCTGTTTGATTTAAAAGTTCTTTCCATCTTCAAAAAAAAAGCAAAACTAGGATTAAATGTTTATAAAATATCATCAATCAGTGTCAAATGCACAACGTGAAAATGTTTTCGGTATCTCTTATGTACTTTCAAAAGGGTATTTTCAGTCTATGACGAAATAAATTTCTGATTTTACTCTGGACAATCTTTTTAAAACCCGATGGGTCTTTGGCAGTTCCTATAAATGCGTTTCAACAACCATGTTCATTTTAATTAACATAAATTTCATAAATAGTGTTTAAAAAGCCTTTCGTTAGCCATTGCTTTTCTTTTGTTCTGAACATATGTCAAAATAGTAGACACTATTTGTTTCTAAAGCAGAAAGGCATGGATTCAAATCAAATTCACATTTAGTTAAAACTAAGAATTTAAAAATGAATAAATGATAAGTATTTCGTTTGGAATTTAATATAAACTAATAACAAATTTCTACCTGAGCACAAAATTTATACGTAAATGATGAGTATTCCTCCGAATTTGTGTTTCGAAGGTTTGATGTATAAGCTTGATTAATAGTCAACGTTCCTTCGGATGTATCTGCAATAAATAAATGAGATGAAATTAAACACATTAATTGAATTTAAACTCATCATGTTAAGAATTCATGAAATAAAATAAATTGTTCTGTATGATAAACGTCATATATTGCGTATTTTTGATAAGTTCAGACTAACCAAAATTAAAAAGGTCGTTCTATTTGTTTTGTTACTTTATTTCAAGATAGGATTTTTAATTACACAATTTATTCATAGATATTCGAGATTTAAAACAATGACCGAGTTATTCACCTACTCCGCATTTAAATATCAGACATAGTTTAACGTCAACTTAACAACAGAATCGTGGGGTATTTAAGTTCAAAATCGGTGAAATATTTAATTTAAACGGAAATTCAAAATATCATGTAAATCTATACTTAATCTCGTATTTTTATTTTTTAGCTCGGATACGTCATACATAGCTCTAAGCTATATTTACGACCGTATTGTAAAAATAAATACATGTTCATGTATATAACAACAATTAAGGAGGCTAGGGGTCAACAAATTATTTTTTTATTAACCACCAGATATAACTTAATTTTGGGATATGATATCTTAAGCTGTTAATTGTCATTTGGCAAAGAAAAAGAATGGCTGCACTTAAGCTATGAGAGTTGGATCCCGATGTTTTGTGCAAAATAAAATTCCATAATGTATTAAATTTATGTTTTATAGGTATTAAACAATGTCTCAATAGCAGGTTTTGGTATATTATATTTCATAAAAGTAATAAATAATGCCGAGCGACACTAGCTTTTGAGACGGGGGTCTAACAGTTTTGTCTCATTTCTATTGTTATTCATATGCATTCCAGTTTCCAACGACTTTGTTTACATCGAGCCGCAACTTGCCATTTTTCTTATTTGCACAGAAAGTGTATTTTAACTTAAACTTACATATATCCAAGGGACAATGTTGGCCAAGTTGCGGCTCATGTCTAATTTTAAAAAAATGTCCCCAAACTAGGGTCTAGCTAGCTACTAAATTAATCGGTCACCGAGCATCAACGATTGATATTATAATCACCTTTCTCACGTGACCTTCTGCTGTTCGATACGCTAACGCTTTCATTGAAAACATTGTGTTTAAGTCTCTGTTGTGACATTATCTATCGCACTTCCAACTTCAAACTATTGGAGATTTTTGCGCAAATTTTAATAGGATTTGAAGATAATATGTCTCTTATTGAACTGTATGCTTTTCATAAGGGGTGTTTTGAAAGGATTCTGGTATTGACATTGTCATTAGTAAGTACATTTGTAGGCTTATGTCGCCTCTGTATCATTGTCTGCAGAGCGAGACATCTACCCCATCCCTTAATATTAGAATCATTTAATAAGTTTGCACCATAAAATAAACACTGTGCATCATAAAATAATCTCTCTCTTCTCCATTTCAATTCGTAGTGCGAAAAAAATCATATGTGCTAATGTTTACATTCCACAACCACGCGCGCGGTTTAAATGTCTCCGCCTATTTGCGGATACCTTAGATTCGAAAGTGGTCCCGTTCTAATTTCCGGAATTTAAGGCTTTTACATGTTCTTTTCTATTACATTTTCTGTATTATAGAAATATGTATGACTAAAAATTCTGGAGATAAATATCAAAAGCATATGCTTGCACATTAATCATAGATTAATTTAGCGATATATTTTAATGTTAAGCTTAAAATGGGTAGCCGAAAAGGTTCCAAATGACGTACTTTAGTGCACTCATTCTTTCATAAATTTTAGTTTTAGAATTTGATCATTTTGTTATATCTTTATATGGAGCTCTTAAATTCTTCTAAAGGAGGTCAATATAGTCTAAAAATGGCCACAACCACCAAGCCTCATTAAAGATTTTTTTTTAATTTATCTTAATTAAAATGTATTATTGATATGTTTCATTACCTTTATATATATGATAGTGTTTCTTTTCAAAAATAAAATTTATTATCAAAACACCTATATACATTCCTAGTTCGAAAATATTTTTGATTAAACAAAATGTGTATTACTCACAGTAACGTATGTTCTGATCTGGAAAAAAAATATAAGTCATCATTTTTCATTTTTTAAATAATATCCATAGAAAAAAAAACAAAGCCGAACTATCTGTATGTTGGAATTAGTAAAGAGAATTAAGATACCTTTGAGATGAGATAAATAGATGATTCCACAAATAAGAGCTAACAAGATGATGGTCAGACAGAGGGACACCAACTTGACTGGAGATGAACACCTCCATTTCCTCTCCAGGACTGAATCAGTCGGACCACTTGAGGAACTCTCCTTCCGCCAGTTAGATTGAGTGTCGATTGCTGTAGGACACTTTAAAAAAAACTTAAGGTCTTAAACTGTCATTTACAAATGAAATATATTGAATGAAGGATATGGAGATAACGAACAGTATTCAATATCAAAGTAAAGACACGGACCTCTAAAACATTAGAAGTGGAATCAGGTGCCATGGAGGAGTGAGCATGGAAAGAATAAACAATTTACAAGCTCAAATGTCGTTCAAAAATGCAAATTAGGAACTGAGCAAACACAAGGCTCTTAGATATTAGAGTTGGGATCATGTGTCATGGAGGACTGAGCATCCCCTGCCTGTCGGTCACGCCGCCATGTGCTTTTTGTCTTGATCGGGAAAGAAAGGGAAAAAACATCTACAATTCAGTATAAATTGTTGCCTATTAATAAGTAGGAAACCCCCCAGTCAGCTTTTGATTTAATGGTAAATTTTATTTCCTGACAGGGTCGTTGAATGCATAAAACTTACAACATTATGACATTAATCGAGACTGCAGATATTCCTGTTTCATCAATAAAATATATGGAGTGAAATATATGGAAATACCCAATAATATTTAAGCTCAAAAGTTCATGAAACAATACAAAATAGAGGCAGGGCACGTCAGAGGTAAGATCGGGTGCCATGGAGGAATGAGAATCCCCTGCCGACGATTGGTCACACCCGCCGTATGCTACTTATCATGATTGGAAAATAACGGGGAAAAATTCGTGTCCAACTCGATTGTAAATAAATTACCTCGTTTAAGAAATTTAAAATTCTCAGTAAATAAAATATAATATTTCGTTCTCAAAAGAAGCAAAAATCATTTTAAAATTCAAAAGTATTTAAACACTTGCTCTTGAAAATTAAAAGAGAAATACAACTGGTTCAGTCTTGTTTGGTGGATTTGGCGCATATGTGTCCTTGATTAAACTTTTGAATTTTTAATTGTTGAAATCTTCAAGATTTTGTTTTAATTGGTCGTGTTTTCTAAATTTAATGCTCTTAACTTATGATAATTCAATGGAGTTTTGAGCAATATTGCGTGTTGATTATCTTCATATTTCAGTTTAATTATCAGAATGCTCAAGTTGGAGTCTGGAGGAAGGCAGATTTAGAAAGTAATTCACTTTTCTATTTCAAAGAAATCAGTTTGAACGTATTTGTGTTAAGAATGCAAAAGCAAACGTAGAAAGCTTATATGAGATGTGCGTCTCTTGGTTTTAACAAAATCTGAAATCTGGAAAATATCGATAATTGATTTATTGATCGCATAGTATATACCTTTATGTTATTTTCGTATTTAACTATTATTTTTAAACTATCTAAGTATTATCATCTATCTCTTGAAAAAAACCAAAACATTTCAATCAAAATGAATAGATCGACTCGTGTCATAAACATGTGTATTCAATTATTTTTAGAAACCTTATAAGGAATAAATAGAACCATTTTTACAATTAGTACAGTTTAGTTTTTATCAAATTTTATATCAGTCACCTTGAACTTCATGATATTTTTTAAATGTAAAAACAATTCCCCAATTAAAACTACGATCAATTATTTTAAGTAATATATATTGAAAATTAAATAGATCAGATCAATATTGACACCTTTATTTAATATAATTTCCTCAAAGTCCAAAAAACATTTTGCACTGGTGTAGAGAGTGTCCTTAAGAAAACTCCTGTCAGAACTCTTTTAATCTTTTTTTACATGTCTGCGAGGAGAAAAAGCATATTTTCTTGCATACCTTCTTTTTGATTTAAATTCAATTTAAAACTAAATGGACATCGTAAACTTTACTGTACATTTTAATAAAGAAATTTTTTTCCTAAACTTTCATTTAAAAAAGAAAGAATTTTTATTTAAAAAAAAAAATAAATTTACCCCATAATAGTTCCATCTGAGATCTTCGTACTCAGGCCAATGTTTTTTATGATATCTCCCCTCCATTGTGAAAAATAGAGATACCAATTACATCAGTTTCAGGAAGTAGATGTTAATTGATGATTGTAATCTTCTTTAACTTTTTTGTTCACTCCTTGCATTGTTTCAAGCACAGTTCCTTTCCATCAATAGAATTCATGTCATTTGAGATTCTCTGAAAGACAGAAATGTGTGAACAAGAAGAGTTTTGAATTCATTCCGGTAGAAATCATTGTGGAACTAAAGTATGAATAGAGACATAGCATTTAAATGCTGGAATTTTGTGCTTAATTATCTACAAACAAAACGTTAAATTGCAGAGTATTTTAAAGACGAGAACATCTAACAATAGGCAATGCAAATTATGTATGTATGTAAACCGCCGCTGTGCCTTGTATGAGTTCTTGTATCGATTTTCGTAAATAAAGGTCCTGCAGTGATCGAACACCAATGTCTTTCTTATTTTTTAAAAAACCTGGTTCGTGTGTAGATCTTTTTGATGATCTACAATAATTAGGCTAAATTGCGTCAAATATGGAGATTACAAACGGTAATCAAGTTCAAAAGTCCATGAAAATATTACAAAAAGATCAGAGCAAACACGGATCTCTGAAACATTAGAGGTGGGAGTAGGTACCATGGAGGAGTAGACAATGGATAATCACTAACTTTAGATTTAACTACTGATAAAATATTAAATCACAAATATTTAGAAAATAGATACTAGTATTTAAAAAAATACAATCATTAAAAGAAGGAATTTACAAAGCGACTTCATCAGAGCTTCGATCGATCGTGTTCGTATGCAATCGGAAATACTTTTAGTGTATAGAGTTCAGTTTTATTCAAGAATCAACTGAATGAAATTGATAGGATTTTGTATCAAATGTATTAATGTATCAGATTTCGTGTGTAGTATTTTGTTTGATGTGTTGTGTTCGAGCTTTTTCAGGATATATGAGCAACGTTTTCTCTTGCAATTTTTTCAAACTTATCTCATCAAATCAAAATGAGAAGTCGTAGTACAGTGTATACATTTTGATGGCGATCACGAACAATTTCAAGTTCAAAGAGTAATTCATTCAGACACTATAAATTAGGAGCAGAGCAAACAAGAATCTCCTGACCGTAAGAAGTGGGATCAGGTGCCCTGGAAGAGTGAGCATCCCATGCCGACAGATCACACCCACCGTCTGCTCCTTGTCATGATCGAGAAATAACGGGAAAATCTGTAGAAATTTTTTATGTGTTAAACATGGTCTAACAATAAGTATGAAAAATGTCATCCAGCAATGGACTTTTGATAGATTGCACTTGCTGACATGATCTTGGTGTCTACCAAAGAACTTACGAAATGAAGGTTTAAACGAGACAATGAAATTTCTGTTTTAACATCGTTTGTCAATAAAGTGCCTCGTTTTAGATATTTTTCATACGCAGAGCATGCTTTTGCGTATCAAATCTACTGAGAGATATAAAACCATATTCATGGTAATGTCATTTTGTGAAAATGATTTGAATTATATCTTTGTCCTATCCAAAAGAATAAAAAAAAAAGAAAAACAAGAAAATGGTGGAAGAGTAAAATTCTTGTGATGATAAGTATCAAAAGCTTGATTTTTTGTACTCGATAATTTTAGCGTCGATTGAGTTAATGATTTTTAGAAAATAATTTAAGGGAAACAATAGTCAACAATTGTTGAGCAAGAACACAAGAAATTTATGATTTCTGATTTAATAAAAAGTGTTAATTAATGAAGGATATAACAAACAGTATCCAATATCAAAGTCCATAAAACAATACAAAATAGGAGCTGAGCAAACACGGACCTCCAGAACATCAGAGGTGGGATCAGGTGGCGTGCATTGGAAGAGTAAGCATCCCCTGCCGACAAAATCAATTGTCATAATCGGGAAATAACGAAAAATCCTTCGAAATTTTTATGTGTAAAACATGGTCCAACACTAAGTATAAAAATGTCATTTAGCAATAGAATTGTGATAGAGTGTATTTGCTGACATAATCTCGGTGTCGACCAAAGAACTTAGAAATGAAGGCTTTTAGCCAGCCAGATAATGAAATTTCGGTTTTATCATCGTTTGTCAATAAAATATTCCTTTTAGAAATTGTTCAAACGCGAACATGCCGTTGCATATCAAATCTTTTGAGAGATATAGAGTCATATCTACGGTAATGTAATAAAAATTTAATGAAAAGGATTCGAATTATATTATTTTCTTATCAAAAAGAAAAAAGAAAGAAAGGAAAATAAAAAAAATATGAAAAAATAGATTACATTTGATGAGAAGTATAAAACGCTTAGACATCAGTCAGCATTTTGTTGAGCAAGAACACAAGAATTTATTATATTATTTCTTTATATGAAGTTCTATGGTCGATACAATGACCTTTCAGCGATAACAATTGATCAATGAGTCAATTTGCTGACTGACGTTTTTAAGTACTTATTATTAGGCCATCATTTACACACCGTATGTCGATGGATTTATCCGTTATTTCCCAAATCGCGATTATGACTAAAAGCACTCGGCAGGTGTGACCGTTTGGCAGTGGGATGCTCACTCCTCCATGGCACCTGATTCCATCTCTGATGTATTGTAGGACCGTTTTGCTCTGTTCCTATTTTGAATTTATAAATGAACTTTTCAGCTTGAATACTATTCCTTATCCCCATGAATTTCATATATAAGGATCTTCAAATAAATGCAATGCATTATATCAAATGATTGTACATGTGTATCAATGAATTGACCTTTTCCGCATGAACAAATTGTTTATCAAGATACCAACTAGTATTAGAATTGATGCAAAGCATCAAATCGGCCACAAACAAAATTATCATTTCAAAAAGCGGCAATTTTAAAATTTTTGTAAACATCCTTGCAGGGAAAGCACAAGATATACAATGCTGAAATAGTGATCATGTTTATTTCAGCTTGTCATCAAAGTTAAATAAATAAATAAATTCAACAAATTAAATAAATAATGGAAATTTTAGTGCAATTTCTCATCAAAAGGATTTATATCATTGTAATAAATTCAATGATAAGTGATAAGAATTTATTCTTCTTCAAAATGAAGATTTCGGCTTAGCATGAATCACGTTCTAGTTGATACCCTTAAACTTTGTCACGTGATAATGTCTATGGTTTCTGCATTGAAGTCTATACTGCAAGATGCGATGC
>PRKT01000535.1:241120-251935 GCA_003671525.1 Saccostrea glomerata | reverse complement strand
CGACAGTACCTCAACAGTATTTATCAGTATTTATCAGACTCCACAGTAAAAGACGACAGTAATTATCAGTATTTATCAGCAACAACTAAAATTATCAGCAACAACAGTAATAATAACAGTAAATATCAGTAATTATCAGCAAGAACAGCACCGTATCAGTAATTATCAGACATTATCAGTAAAATTTGGGATTCTCAGCACTTTTTTCGTCCAGTAGTGAATGGTCAACTAATTGAGCAACAGGCAAACTTGTATCAGGTATTTCAAGATTGATATCCTTTGATAACTCATCTAGGTCAACATTTTTCCATTTGCGGAAAGTTATTTCTTTCTTGATGCGCTTTTGTTTGCTACATGATAGCACGGCTTGAATGGAATAATGATCACAAAACGAGTTTCCATGTGCATCGAACAAGTTTGGATCTTGCACTGACGGTTTGGTTTTAAGTATAGTGGATTCAGATTTTGTTATGAGGAGATCCAGTATATGTCCACGATTATGGGTAGCTGTGGTAATATGCTGTGTCAAGTTATGATCTTCTAATGTTTGTAGAAACCGTACAGCATTCGGGTTATTTTCATCGTCGATATGAAAATTAAAATCTCCAGTTATTATAGTCTCATGAGGGATGGTGACAGTTTGATCAAGGTAAGAATTCCATTGGTCAAAAAATAGGCTGGTTCGCAACTCATTTGTTTTTGATGGCGGGGGCCTATAAATGACACTCAGTCTGATACATGTTTTATCCAGACATACTGAAAAATCCATGTACTCAAATTGGTTAATATCCAGTTCCTTATTAGGGAGGTGTTTTATGTCAATTTCTTTCCTGAATAATATGGCAATACCACCACCCCGTCGGTTCTCTCTATTGAGATGAAGGAAATCGTAGCTTGTTGGTATTAACTCTTGTTTCACAATATCATCTATAGTAGAACCTAACCAGGTCTCAGTCATTGCAAAAATATCCAGTTTATTAGACACAATGTAGTCATTGAGCGAAAGAGTTTTGTTCTTAACTGATCGACAATTTAGGACACCTAGCACAATATTATGTTTGTGATGCGCTGGGCTTGATGACTGAACATTAATATTCCTTAGCATTCTCGGTTTTCTACAAGAATGTGTTCCGCCTTCATGACTTTTCGATCTGCATTGTTTATTTAAATTTTTTTCTGTGTGTGTAATTTCACTTCCGGTTATCATGGAATCTACATTATTCACGATTGGTAACCAGATAAGGTTATTACTGTTAACACCCTGCTGTCTGTAACAAGTTATGCTTTGGTGTCTGTAATTCTTACTTGTGAGGACGCGAATTTCTCGCTGAACACGTATCCCTGCTCTAGTTCCGCGTCTGGTCCTCCGTAGCGTTCCATTACAAGGGTGAATTACCTGGCCGACTGTGTTTAATGGCTGACTGAACACAAGCTTCAGTCTGCACGAAATGGCCATTTCTTCCAAGTCTGCCCAATTTACACTCACCAGCCGAAATTATACTAAAATACATTCACAAATATCACAGTATTTGCACTTTACTAATCCTAAGTTGAAAATTTGGCGTAATATACACATAAATCACTCCTGACGTGAGCACTATGATGATTGTGTCATTTCTGAGCAATACAGAGGTAATAGAGGTTTGGTGTTGATTTGGGCAGGCATAAGTATTGACTGCAAAACTGATCTGCATATTATTGAAGGCAACCTGACAGGTTTAAAATACCGAAATGATATTCTACATCCTATTGTTAGACGTATTGCATGTACATGTGTACTCTGCGGGTGAATTAATTTCATCTTAATGGACGATAATGCTTGATCTCATAGAGTCCGAATCGTAAACGAGTACTTGGAAAGTGAAACAACGTAGCGTATGAACCATTAGGTCATTTTCTAGACCTGAAGTTAATTGAACATACCTGGAACATTCTTCATCAACGCATTTCAGTTCGTCTTACACATCCCAAAAATCAACGGGAGTTTCAGACAGCATTGCAGGATGAATGGCAACAGATCCCTCAGTCTAGACTTGGATGGCTGATGGGCAGCATGGGTCTGCACCGCAGGGCCACCCGGGGAGGTCATACAAAATAGCGCATCAAGAAAGAAATAACTTTCCGCAAATGGAAAAATATTGACCTAGATGAGTTATGAAAGGATATCAATCTTGAAATACTTGATACAAGTTTGCCTGTTTCTCAATTAGTTGACCATTATAACACCACATTACGAAACGCTGTGGAAAAACATGCTCCCCTATGTACAATATCTGTTCCACCCAGTGGTTTTCCGAAGAACTCTGTGATGCAAAACGCGAGAGACACAGAGCCGAAAGAGTTTGGCGTAGGACAGGACTAGGGGTTCGACAAATTTAAGGGACATGTGTTCTACGACAGCCAGACTTGTCTATAAAACCAAACAAGACTATTTTTCTCAAAAGATTGAAGAATGTGGTAAGGACCACAAGCAACTATTCAAATTGTCGAAGTCACTGATGGGAAAACAACAGGAAAGTATTCTACCATAGTCGACATCTATTAGAGAGTTGTCTAATGCATTCTCTGAATTCTTCATTAACAAAGTGGCCACAATTAGAGATGGTCTTAAAAAACTTATTACCTTTAAATGGAAAGAACTATGGATAAGGATATTCCTTTCAGCGGCGAGCCATTGCTGAACTTCAGACCCACAAGAGACGACGAAGTGAGAGCAATTCTAGGCAAAGCACCGACCAAAGCGTGTGAACTTTACCCACTCCCGACGTCGATTTTGAAAAAGAACTTGGATGCTATAGTTCCATTTATTACCAACATTATAAATATCTCATTCGACCAATCAGAAGTACCATCACTGTTCAAGGAGGCATTAGTAAGACCACTACTGAAATGCTAAGCACAGGAAAAATACCATGGTCACCGAATTTTGGGCTTCCTTTGCAAAAAATCTACTCAACTTTCCTTCATGCAATTTGAAGATAAAACTTACTGTTACTTGTACTTTATTTGGATGCATGTTCATGTTTTAATTGACCTCTTTAAATACATGAAACTAATAAAACATATTTGCAGCCTTTACTTCACTTTATCCTAATTAAATGACACCCTTTTCCTGGATACCTCATTTTTACCATTTATTATATTTTACGACTATAATAAGAGCATCAATGTTTCGTCATACATTAAGCAAGTTTATCAAATCTTCACTTTTGTTTAAAAATGTGTTTTTAAGTAAACCGTGTGCACATTTAACGAATGTTCTCTCTTGGAAATTTGTGAGAAAATAGGGCACCTGTCTGATTGAAATATTGTTATATGTTGTTCCTTTGTCCAAATTCTACAAAATGATGTGACGATTTTATGTTAAGTATTTTAACAATGTCTTTCCATGTAGATAAAGCATTTTCAAATTACATGCGGCACACAAAGTCGATATTTTGTGATGTCCCCACAAATTTCAATTGACAATATTGACTTTTATATTTGAACCCTTGTATTTTTCTTCCGAATTATTGAATCCATCTGAAAAGTATACAGCCTTAAAGATTATTTTTTCCACTTATAAAATTTTTTATCTTAAATATGAGGTTTGCTGCAATTTATGTAAAAAGCGCATTTTTCAAATAAGCACTGATTTTCATCTTCTTGGCGGAGATCATTTATAAACAGTTTTCAGCTCAGTGTAGTGACCATGCTTACTTTAAAAACGAATTTCTTAGCGGTGACACTATGAAAATTCGTGGGATTTTCTGTGTTTAGTAGATCTTAAATAGAACTTTTCAAATATTAAAAAATAAAATCAAATGCTTCAACATTTATTTTGATATACTGAGTATTGCATTACTTATTGAACGATCCTTGTATACTTCAACTCTTATAAAATACTGAGAATAAAAATATTCAGTGCAAAATTGCGTTTGTCGTTAATATAGCCTTCTTTATCCATTTGCCTAAGTGTCTAGATCTTTCTTCAAACAATCCCCTGACGCAGTCTTTGACTGAATTCATGAAACATTTAAATTCATTCAGCATTAAAATGGACACCAAATACATTGTATTTAGATGACAGATGTACATGTAGCTGCATGCATATATCATATTTGTTTTGGCTTACAATAGTGTTATTATTCGCATTCTACCGTATATCCATTTTTTTCCGCGTGTTTGAAATTTTGCGAAAAGGGGGAAGATTTGTACAATTTTTATTTTGCGTCAGACTGGTTATTTTATACGGTTAATTATTAGAGAGGCCCATATTCGGGGTTATCGGGTCATGAGTGTTTCCCCATTTTTTCAACTTTTGGTATTTTAGTCAAATCCTTGCGACTTCCTTTTTCCGTTAGAGAATGAAGAGGAGCAGACATATGCTACATCATATAGGAATTGCAATGGTAGCACTCTAAGAAATTACAGCATTAATTTTCTTAATGTAAGCAAACAGATCTATACCCGAAACAGTTTTTTAAAAATGCTTTCGTCATCAATTAACTTACCAATTTTAAAAGAATGTAGATATATGTGTCCATTAATTTCAGACACAAGGATGATAGTTTCACAGATTCACACCAGTTAATGAGATATCACTACGTACATGTATATATGCTTAATAACTTTTTGCACATGAGTCTAAGATAACATGATAGGACACATTCCAGTTGCACCCAGAATGAAAACTATTTAAAAATCGCTGCTCAACAGTAAAAACCCTATTCTAAAAATAGAACTAGGAAGTGCTTAGACTTTGGAGACGATAATATTAGTGTTTTTTGTCATAAATCCATTCTAATTTATCAAAAGAAATAATGAGAAATAAATAGATAATAATAAATAATATAAAATATAGATCATATGTAAGACAGTATATTCTTTTCTATTCATAAACCGGCAATTTAATACTGCCTCAGAAGAGAGAAATGGCGCTTGATCCTCAGGTGTAAAATCTATTTTAGGATCTTACTCAAGGAGTGACAACAAAATGTGGTGTAATTTAGGTGATTTCATTACCCATCTCACCCTGCTCCGTTGTTATCAGCAGAATATGACCATATGATCTAATTATAAAACAACGAATACTAAAACCTAACTTAAGTAACTTTACTCACCTTTTCAATCGAGCAAGAGTTTCAATATATTTTATAAATTTCCTTTTAAAGCTGCACCCATGTGGAAAAATGATAATATGGTGGTTTTTAAAGGACAGATAAATTAAGTAATCTAAATTGTCAATAGAAATTCAGCTAAAATACACAAATTTGCATATTTTTTAACATATTTTAAAAGGTCTACTCAATATAATTTATTTTCTTATTTTTTGTATAATCAAACAGTTACAAAATTTCATTTAAGCTTTAGATCGGATGTTTCTTGCTGAAAAACAATGAGAAATTTCCACATCGAGTGTTTAGACACACTGAAATTTGATACAGCATATAAAACGAGAATTGCATTTACATGTAAGGACGTTCGATCCTGAGTTTTTGAGCAGATATTGGCCATGTCCTTTATTTTAAAAATTCTACATTATTTTTAAGTTCTAATTAAATCTAGATTCTACACTGCTAATTCAATTCATTTCAATATTCAATGAAAAAAAAACACAATTAAATTCCATTCAAATAGAATAAAGCTATGGACAATATTTTGTGGCGGAAGGGTTTTTAGAAGAAACTGATCACTATTTACCCTTTTGAACTATAACAGTACTGTTAATTTTAGATCCTATTTTTCCATGCTGGTTGCACACTTTCAAAGCTATTTATGAAATGTGTTATGCTGGTTCTGAAATGTCTATTAAAAGGTACTTGGACACAGATTTGAAGTTAATATTTTCTCATTTTTTCTGTATAATATCAAGAATTCTATATTTTAATAGCATTTCACACAAAAATTAATTAAAAATCTTAATTCATTTAAAAGTTATTAAAACTTTAAATTTTTGGCGGGTTTGATTGACACATCCTTGCACTTTCAGAAATTTTAACTTGATTCTTAATCCTTAGGAAAATTGGCAATTTTGATGTGTTTTAATGAGAAATATTAAAACTTTTATCAAGAATAATAATTTTATATAGAGTACAAATGTTAGAAAGCAAAACACCTTCACAAGTATCGTCATTCCGATCGAAGAGATTCATACAAAGTTTATCAAATCGAGCATACTCGTGTTATGTACACAGTTTTTGTAAACAGGGCTCGTGTTCTGTTATTGTTTATATTTAGAATTCACCGGGTGCGTTCAATTGTCACAGTCTGTTTACCACAACTGCACGGACTGACAATATATTGTGTGTTTGTTTTGCTTTCGAACGTGTCTACTCTGAATTTTCTGGATTATAGTATTAATATTTTCCATTTATACAGAACGAAATTGCCACTTTTCATAAGGATTAAGAATAAAGTTAAATTAATGAGAGTGCAAGGATATGTCAATCAAACCCGCCGAAAAATTTGAAATTTCAATATCTTTTAAACGAAATAAGATTTTTAATTAATTTTTGTGTGGAATGCTGTTAAAATATATAAGTCGTAATATTATAGAGAAAATAAAAACTTCAAATATGTGTCCAAGTACCTTTAAATTATTTCCTATGAATTCATTCAACAAATGTAACAAATAAGAGGGTTGTCCCAAAATTACGTAGACTGAGCTCATATCTTTTAAAGGAATCAAGGTATCTTTATAAAATTTTCAGGGTGGATAAAGCGTGTTCTTGGCTGAAAAATTACAAAGTTGTGTCATGGTTAATTGAACACTTTTCGAGTAATAACATCATAAATGATATCGTTCTCTACACAATGTGTTAAGGTGAATTATTTTCATAAGTGGAAATTCTTCCGAAACGCAATTTTAGTGATTTGTCCTAAAAAAGGGGTTTTTTTTATTTTTAGCGGAATGCAATTTTACCGTTTTAAAAATGCTCACAAAAAAGTTATTCCAAATAAAACTAAATTGATTTTTAGCGATATTTAATTTAAGAGATTTCAGCAACCTCGCTATATATAATTATGTCAAAATTGAATCCTCCCTAAAAATTCTGCTTATATGGTATACATGTACAGGTACTCAGATTCCTACATTTCGTTCAAAAACATAGCTATTGTAACTTCTACAATTTTACTTTGTTCAATGCAGACAAATATTATTTGTTATGGTTTAATTATCGCACAGTTAAAAGTATTAAAGTAGAGGTACTGTAAACGATAAGCTCACTTAATGATAACCACCAGTCCTGTCTCTCATGCATATGAAGATAATGGCACTGTTCAGGTTTTAGCTATGGTAAACCCAAACCACATGTGGAATCAAAACTTTTAATAGGAGATGGATAATGGCAATATGTAATAAATATTCTGTGAAAACCTCATCACATTAATTCAGTGGTATGAGATGAGTTGTGGATAAGAGATGGGTACCCTAAAACGTAACAGACGGACTGACGTCCTGATTACCATATACCCTAAGGCTGGCGCTTTTCAAACAGGGTTATAAAAAGTGATAAATTTACATCATCGTTCACCACGGCACCTTGTGAAAGCTTGAGATTAATGATTTTTAAGCAAACTACAGAGATCACATCATTAAATAAACATGTCATAATATTGAAATGAAGACTCCCTCTCATAGTAAAAGCTGTAAACTTTGACCCTTTTATTCTTATCACCATAATCAAGGAACTGTTTGTATCCCGTAATAGCGCACATAAATCCTACATTTAATTGATTTTTGAAAAATTGACACGTTAATTACTGTGGAATCCTTTCCTTATGAAACGACTTGTCAATGTCATCATGGTCCCGGCCCGGTTATCTGATAACAATGACTGCACTTATTCCTCTTTCAGTTACAAATAAACATACAGGTGCGCATTAAAAAAAGAACAGATAATTCTCCCAAGCAAGTAAATTAAACTTTTCTTTTTATTTTTCTATGAATTCAGTTATAGATGTTGATAACACCAGTGATATCATTTTTATGTTGCTATAATTTAGGGTATGGGATTGATTAGATTAAATATTTAGATTACATAGATTATTTCAGAATAACATAAACTTTTTTTATATAAATTGACATGCAGGTGTGCATTCAAAAAAGAACAAATAATTAATTCTCCTAAACTTTTCTTTTTCTTTTTCCAATTAACCAAGTGATATTTATTTTTATGTTGTTATAATTCAGGATATGGGATTAGATTAAACAATGAAATTAAATAGATTGTAAAAAAAAAAAATAAGGAAATCTTCATTATCTTGTCTTCCCTCGCATAAACATTTGTAACTTGAATAAAGTAGTGTATTGAATAATAATGTTATCAATATTAATAACTAATGTGAACAAAGTATGGAATGTCTAATATCTGCTTATCTTTAATAATAGATACCCAACAAATCAAATAATCCAAATTAAGGAGGAATGCCACACCAACTTTTTATTTTATAGATCTCTGAGTCAACCTTTTTAAACAATGGTTTCAGCATTGAAAGGCCGACATTAACTCTTAATTTTTTTATATGAATTTTTTTGTATTTTTTCAAAGAAAACGAAAAAAATTAATTACATCGAAATTAGGCGCTTCCTTGTAAAATTTTTGCTGTAAATGAATGCATCACATGAATACCTAATAAAATATGTAAAGAAAGTCTGATTAGACTTTTTAATTTTTTTTATAAAAAAAATATTTATGAAAAGAAAACATATAATTTGTGAATATTTTTTAAACTTGTGGTTAAAATCTTTTTAAAACCAGTCACAACTGGGGAGAACATGTTCATTAATCATATTTATAAAAGAAATTGAAACGAAGTAGCCAAATTTTAGAGAAATTAATTTTTTTTTTGGCCAATCCCGATCAAAATTAAACCAATCTCGACCATAATTGTACAATTATTGGAAATAAATAACATTTTCCTAAGAACACTAGTCTGATTAGGTGTTATAAGGGTTAAAACATTATAGAACCTGACAATAAAATAGATTTATTCATTGTAAATACATGAAGAGGCAATAAATTAGCGTTTTATTCATTTTGTGTTATTTTTGATCGGGATCAGTTTAATTTTGATCGGGTTAGGTCCAAATATTAAAAAAATTAATTTCTCAAAAATTTCTCAATTTCGTTTCAATTTCTTTTAAAAATATGATTGACAAACATGTTGTCCTTAGTTATGACTAGTTTTATGGTGTTTTGAACCATAGGTTTAAAAAATATTAACAAATAATATGTTTTATTTTCATAAATAATTTTTTATAAAAAAAATCAAAAAGTCTAACCAGACTTTCTTTTCATATTTTATAAGATATTCATATAATGCATTCATTTACAGCAAAATTTTCACAAGAAAGCATCTAATTAGGATGTAAATAATTTTTTTCATTTTTTTGAAAAAATACAAAAAAAATTCATATAAAATAATTAAGAGCTAATATTGACCTTTCAATGCTGAACCCATTGTTTAAAAGGATGACTCATAGATCCATGAAATAAAAAATTGGTGTGGCATTCTACCTTAAACACAAGGTATATATTACAGACAGTAACAAATTGTTAACAAATAGCTTTCAAAAAACAATATATGACAATCTATTGTCAACGTTCTCCTCTTTCCTTCAAACTTTATTTGGAAATAAAACTGGAAACAAGTAAATTACATTTACTTTGTAGATAAGAACCTTAAATAAATCAAAATAGTATTAAAATATTTACATAGAGTTGTTTGTTAGTTTTCTCTGGGTGTTGCAGTTTCTTCAATAAAGCTAAATGCCCCGTCACTGTATATATTGGATTCCGAAACTTCATAAAAATCTTTACATAAGAAATTTTAGCCATTCTTATTAAACAAAATCATGATATAAAGGGTATTGTTGAAAATGATAAGGAACACAAATTATCTCAATTTGCTGATAATACTTCTCTTGCCCTTGATGGTTCTATAGGTTCTTTGTATGCTGCTCTTGATACATTAGAATTATATGCAAAATTTTCAGGTTTGAAAATAAACAGTACAAAAACTAAAATTATTTGGATAGGCTCAAAAAACATTTCTGCTGAGGTTTTCCACCATTCAAGATGGAAGCTAGATTGGGGGGCAACAACTTTCTCCTTGTTAGGAATAAATTTCTCTGTCGACCTAGAAAAGATTGTTGATATAAATTTCAAAGTCCAATTGCCAAAAATCACTTCAATGATTCAGCAATGGAAAAGACGTATTCTAACTCCCATTGGACGGGTAACAGTTGCAAAAACTTTAATTGTACCAAAATTGAACCATTTATTTATCTCATTACCAAATCCAAATGAAGAAATCTTAGACAATTTAACACAGCAGTTGTTTAGATTTGTATGGGGGTCAAAAAGTGATAAAATAAAACGTGTTGTTGCTACGCAACACCAGACATTGGGAGGCCTTAACATGGTACATCTTAAAAATTTTATACTTTCTCTAAAATGTTCATGGATTCAAAGAATTATTAAAGGAAGTCATTCATGGTTGAGTATTTTTGAAATAGTTTATGGGCAAGATGTTGTGGAAAAGATTTTGAATTTGGGTGATGATTTTGTGTTGAAAATGTTGAAATGTACAAAAAACAAATTTTGGAAAGATGTCTTAGAGTCTTGGTTATCTGTCATCACTGATAATTGTTTTGACAAGGCAAATCTTACACAGTCTGAAATTTTATCAACCCCAGTTTGGCTAAACTCTTGTATCAAAGTGAATAAAAAGAGTATTTTTTATAAAGAATGGTATAAAAATGGTGTAAAAATTATTGATGATTTTTTAGATGTCAATGGGTCATTTTTATCTAGAGAGAATTTTGTG
>PRKT01000535.1:159070-236925 GCA_003671525.1 Saccostrea glomerata | reverse complement strand
TCATTTGTTTTTGATGGCGGGGGCCTATAAATGACACTCAGTCTGATACATGTTTTATCCAGACATACTGAAAAATCCATGTACTCAAATTGGTCAATATCCAGTTCCTTATTAGGGAGGTGTTTTATGTCAATTTCTTTCCTGAATAATATGGCAATACCACCACCCCGTCGGTTCTCTCTATTGAGATGAAGGAAATCATAGCTTGTTGGTATTAACTCTTGTTTCACAACATCATCTATAGTAGAACCTAACCAGGTCTCAGTCATTGCAAAAATATCCAGTTTATTAGACACAATGTAGTCATTGAGTGAAAGAGTTTTGTTCTTAACTGATCGACAATTTAGGACACCTAGCACAATATTATGTTTGTGTTGCGCTGGGCTTGATGGCTGAACATTAATATTCCTTAGCATTCTCGGTTTTCTACTAGAATGTGTTCCGCCTTCATGAATTTTCGATCTGCATTGTTTATTTAAATTTTTTTCTTTGTGTGTAATTTCACTTCCGCTTATCATGGAATCTACATTATTCACGATTGGTAACCAGATAAGGTTATTACTATTAACACCCTGCTGTCTGTAGCAAGTTATGCTTTGGTGTCTGTAATTCTTACTTGTGACAACGCGAATTTCTCGCTGAACACGTATTCCTGCTCTAGTTCCGCGTCTGATCCTCCGTAGCGCTCCATTACACAGGTGAATTACCTGGCCGACTGTGTTTAATGGCTGACTGAACACAAACTTCAGTCTGCACGAAATGGCCATTTCTTCCAAGTCTGCCCAATTTACACTCACCAACCGAAATTATACTAAAATACATTCACAAATATCACAGTATTTGCAGTTTACTAATCCTTAGTTGAAAATTTGGCGTAATATACACATAAATCACTCCTGAACTGAGGACTGCTATGGGAGCTGCCATTACCAGCGCTAACCGTACATAAGACATCTGTTAAAAATCTAACTGCAGATATTTTTGAGTCTACATGGTCACATTGGAAAACATATTTAGATAAAATGTAGCATACTTTTTTATCTCCTGTTTTATCCATATACAGTGTGTAAAAATTTGCTAAAATTGATGTATTGTTGATATAAGTATGAGTAAAGTACGCAAGTGGGTTGGTGTGAAAAAATTTCTATGCAAATTTTGATAAATGTATCTGATGTTTGTGTTGAAAGCATGGAAATTAAGCATTAAAGAAAAAATCTTTTCAAAGATACATTGTGGGTTCCAGTAAAGGTTGCATGTAAACCAAGCCTCTTCCGTTACTCTTCACTAAGATATTGACAGTAGTGGAGGAAAACTTAAGTGTACTGTGGAACAATGTATTCAAGAAGTGGTGTGAATCAGATGTGGATACTCAAAAAATCCAAACAACTTATGAACAATTTGTAAATCAAAATTTTATTAAATTTTTTTCTTTTTATTTTTTTCCAAAGTGCGTAATGTTTTCAAAGTGCGTTGCCACAGACGTTCGATTCTGATACATGTATCTAAAGTCTTAATTTTTTTTTTGCCTAGAAGCACAATTAACGGCAGTGTTTCGTCAAAACATGGTGTCGAGAATTTCTGAAAAATACTATTCCTATATATTTCACACAGTATAATCCAATACCCATTCATTAATTTTTTTTTAATACATACCATTTACTTTTTCAAGAATTGCTCTCATTGTATAATTTCCTTTGTTCAGGTTTTAATTTCTTTTTCATCTTGACTCTGCTTTCACAGGATAAGCAACTCTGAAGCCTCTATGTCTTTCTTTGATGTTCCAACTTTTAAAAGTTTTATTTAGTTTTTTACAGTTAAAAAGTTTCTTCACAGATCGTCCTCATCCGATACAGAGTCTTTGTAAATTAAATACTACCTGTACTATTTGCACATACATGCACGACTCGCTTGTGACGAATTTTCTTAATTCTTTCAACATTTTTAGAGTTTATTCAGGATTTTTGGATAACATATGACGTCAAATGAAAAAGAAATGACAGTTGTCCACGAACTTTTCCACCAACCCTCGTATTTGATCTTTCTGCGCTAATAAAATGTGATTTTTCTGGCATTAAAAATTTAATTAGCAAGAAAATAATTTTAAAGTTTTAAACTTTTTTTTAATTTAAGAAAATATGTCAAAGTTATAAATATTTAGAAAAGAACACCACATGTGGGGGTATATTATGTGAATTTTCAGATTTTTTTTTTTCAAAAAGGGTAAATTTCATATCAAAATTGTCTCAATTAATTTTTCCCCGGATTTTCAGAATATATTTACTCTATTTGTTACATTTGTTGAATGAATTCATAGGAAATAATTTAAAGGTACTTGGACACATATTTGCAGGGGTTTTTTTTTCTCTATAATATTAAGACTTTATATTGCTATAATTTAATAGCATTCCACACAAAAATTAATTAAAAATCTTATTTCGTTTAAAAGATATTGAAATTTCAAATTTTTCGGCGGGTTTGATTGACATATCCTTGCACTCTCGTTAATTTAACTTTATTCTTAATCCTTAGGAAAAGTGGCAATTTCGTTCTGTATAAATGGAAAATATTAATACTATAATCCAGAAAATTCAGAGTAGACACGTTCGAAAGCAAAACAAACACACAATATATTGTCAGTCCGTGCAGTTGTGGTAAACAGACTGTGACAATTGAACGCACCCGGTGAATTCTAAATATAAACAATAACAGAACACGAGCCCTGTTTACAAAAACGGTGTACATAACACGAGTATGCTCGATTTGATAAACTTTGTATGAATCTCTTCGATCGGAATGACGATACTTGTGAAGGTGTTATGCTTTCTAACATTTGTACTCTATATAAAATCATTATTCTTGATAAAAGTTTTAATATTTCTCATTAAAACACATCAAATTTGCCAATTTTTCTTAGGATTAAGAATAAAGTTAAAATTTCTGAAAGTGCAAGGATGTGTCAATCAAACCCGCCAAAAATTTAAAGTTTTAATAACTTTTAAATGAATTAAGATTTTTAATTAATTTTTGTGTGAAATGCTATTAAAATATAGAATTCTTGATATTATACAGAAAAAATGAGAAAATATTAACTTCAAATCTGTGTCCAAGTACCTTTTAATAGACATTTCAGAACCAGCATAACACATTTCATAAATAGCCTTGAAAGTGTGCAACCAGCATGGAAAAATAGGATTTAAAATTAACAGTACTGTTATAGTTCAAAAGGGTAAATAGTAATCAGTTTCTTCTAAAAACCCTTCCGCCACAGAATATTGTCCATAGCTTTATTCTATTTGAATGGAATTTAATTGTGTTTTTTTTTTTCATTGAATATTGAAATGAATTTAATTAGCAGTGTAGAATCTAGATTTAATTAGAACTTAAAAATAATATAGAATTTTTAAAATAAAGGACATGGTCAATATCTGCTCAAAAACTCAGGATCGAACGTCCTTACATGTAAATGCAATTCTCGTTTTATATGCTGTATCAAATTTCAGTGTGTCTAAACACTCGATGTGGAAATTTCTCATTGTTTTTCAGCAAGAAACATCCGATCTAAAGCTTTAATGAAATTTTGTAACTGTTTGATTATACACAAAAAATAAATTATATTGAGTAGACCTTTTAAAATATGTTAAAAAATATGCAAATTTGTGTATTTTAGCTGAATTTCTATTGACAATTTAGATTACTTAATTTATCTGTCCTTTAAAAACCACCATATTATCATTTTTCCACATGGGTGCAGCTTTAAAAGGAAATTTATAAAATATATTGAAACTCTTGCTCGATTGAAAAGGTGAGTAAAGTTACTTAAGTTAGGTTTTAGTATTCGTTGTTTTATAATTAGATCATATGGTCATATTCTGCTGATAACAACGGAGCAGGGTGAGATGGGTAATGAAATCACCTAAATTACACCACATTTTGTTGTCACTCCTTGAGTAAGATCCTAAAATAGATTTTACACCTGAGGATCAAGCGCCATTTCTCTCTTCTGAGGCAGTATTAAATTGCCGGTTTATGAATAGAAAAGAATATACTGTCTTACATATGATCTATATTTTATATTATTTATTATTATCTATTTATTTCTCATTATTTCTTTTGATAAATTAGAATGGATTTATGACAAAAAACACTAATATTATCGTCTCCAAAGTCTAAGCACTTCCTAGTTCTATTTTTAGAATAGGGTTTTTACTGTTGAGCAGCGATTTTTAAATAGTTTTCATTCTGGGTGCAACTGGAATGTGTCCTATCATGTTATCTTAGACTCATGTGCAAAAAGTTATTAAGCATATATACATGTACGTAGTGATATCTCATTAACTGGTGTGAATCTGTGAAACTATCATCCTTGTGTCTGAAATTAATGGACACATATATCTACATTCTTTTAAAATTGGTAAGTTAATTGATGACGAAAGCATTTTTAAAAAACTGTTTCGGGTATAGATCTGTTTGCTTACATTAAGAAAATTAATGCTGTAATTTCTTAGAGTGCTACCATTGCAATTCCTATATGCATTCTATGAAATAGCATGCATATCATACTAAACATGCGGATAAATAAAAAGTACATAAAAAAGCACAACGGAATCAAAAGAAATTGTTATTGCTTTGCTTTCAATTTTTCTCATGGACAAAAAGCAGACAAAAAAGAGTAATTAATGGGAGCAGCATCGCTAAA
This sequence comes from Saccostrea glomerata, assembly GCA_003671525.1. Lineage (NCBI taxonomy): Eukaryota > Metazoa > Mollusca > Bivalvia > Ostreida > Ostreidae > Saccostrea > Saccostrea glomerata. The sequence continues at coordinate 232,229 of PRKT01000535.1, read as the reverse complement.
ACCACCAAGTCAGATTCAACATGTTCAAGGCGTCAAGTATTTATTTCGCAGTGCTCTTTTTTAAAATTCACAGAAATATTGCAACAACCTAAAATGTAATATATTAAGAAAGTTGTAAAATTTACTAATATTATCACATTGTCAATCATTAGACGTTAACTCTAAATAAACGCATAATGAAATAACACACTTTTCTTATTGATAAATTTATTGTCAGAATATATTACAGGTATTAGGCAAGGGTCATTCAAGATATAGTATTTACATTTCTCAAACTTTTCCCCCTTCATAAAACGCATTAAATAGACATTTTATTTCTCAGTTGGTCACATGATTGGACTTTCTTATTTTGGAAAAGAAACAACAGTATATTTAATATTTTGAAAAATCTTAATTGTGAGCTCCATTGATGTCAAATGTATTATGATGGATTTCCATAAAAAAGTATCAAACCAAACTTTTTTTCTTTGAAACAAAAATATGAATACAAGAAATAAATTATCATTTGAAGAGTTATATTAGAGTACGACATAATAATAGTTGGTACGTAATCAAATCTTCTGTAAGATTATATTATGTTACCAATTCATGCCATATCTTCATTGAAACTCTAAAAAAAATACATCTCTACTTATTTCTTAAACAACTGCTTGAACATAAAAATATAGATTTAGTTGTAGACAAATATTAAAAGCACTTTGCATTTTTGTTTTACAAGATATAATAACACAATACACTGAAGAATTAAAAATTTAAAAAAAGATAGGATATCATTGTAGACATTTTCCGATACCCGGTACTTCAAAATTGCATCAATGCTAAATGATAATGAAATATTAACATATATACATGTATAACGATATATTCAGAATTCCTTTTCCTTACACACTTTGACAAAATTTACATCAAATTTATTAATGCCATTTGAAATTAACACTTGGTTTGTTAGAAAAATGGTAAAATTATTTACAGCAAAATCAGATACAAACCAATCTTCGAGAGTTAAAAAATTAATAATTTACTATTAAAATTTTGGGTCAATGCAATATTACAACTTTTAATTAATAACATTGTTCAGAAATTATTACAAAGCTGTTCCTACTTCCTATTCAGAATCCCAACTTAGAAAGTTAAGAGAAGACTGGATTTTGCTTGGGTCAACGTTCAGTCAAGGTATGAATTCAAAAATCCAACTTTGTATACAGCTGATCCAATTTAGTCTAAGGTACAATGTAAGATAATAATCACTGCAAGCATTTTTTACGCAACTTTATTTAATATAAAATCAAACATCCACAAATTAATGTTTCAATATGTGGAGTATGAATGCTTCATGTCAGTGTAGAGATTTATAAAGTCATAAATTAAATCTATTTACAAGACTTGGTGTTCATTAATTTGCTATATCGCAACTTACCTGTGTGTTAACCTTATGAAGGATGACTGAACTAGTAAAGGTTTAAAAATAGGATAGGGAATTACACGCATCTATTAATAGAGAATGACTTAAATTTATATAAGATATATTTATACAGAGTAGTCTTTATTTTATAATATCTTTCGGTTCTCTATGACAAATAAAGACGAAAAAGGAAATCCAGATACCTATTTCAAACAATAACGTAAAAAAAGCTGAGTCGTTAAATCAATGAAGTTTTCTGAAAATCATATTTTCTATTTTAAGGTTCTGCATGATCAGGGGAGGTTAAAATCATACTGTATATCCGTTTTACTTTTTTTGCAATGATAATGCGCATTTTCTGCGTTCTTTTTAATTTAAAAAATATAAAACACGCAGAAATCATCATGATTATGTCAGCTATTACAACATTACTATAAAAAATTACTTTTAAGCAATTAAATCGAATTATTAGAGAAAACAACACATATATGAATTTCTTAAAGTTTAATGGCGAATATAATGACCATGGCAACACTACAATTTTCAGGAAATTACATTTAGTTACTGGTTACAGTCGTAACCAAGGTTACCGACCCAAATACATTGGGCGATTTTGGCAACCCAAATGGCAAATACATGTAAATGAAAATCACCATGAAATGGGCAAATACATTGGGTGATTTTGACAACCCAAATGGCAAATGCATGTTAATGAAAATCATCATGAAATAGGCAAATATAGAAAATGAATATGAAATAGGCAAATAAACAAATGCAACCTACTGGCAAATAATACATTGCAAATGTTTCATCCAGTCTGACACAAATAAGCAAATTGAAATTTCACACATATTGAAAATAATTATGTACAGTTGTAGCGAGCCCTGGGAACAGATGCTCAGGGTTTTGATGGCCATGGGTGGGATTTTTTTAACACAATATAAAATAGATAAACAAATTTTTATCTTGAGATGTAGCATATGTCTGCTCCTCTTCATTCTCTAACGGAAAAAGGAAGTCGCAAGGATTTGACTAAAATACCAAAAGTTGAAAAAATGGGGAAACACTCATGACCCGATAACCCCGAATATGGGCCTCTCTAATAATTAACCGTATAAAATAACCAGTCTGACGCAAAATAAAAATTGTACAAATCTTCCCCCTTTTCGCAAAATTTCAAACACGCGGAAAAAAATGGATATACGGTAGAATGCGAATAATAACACTATTGTAAGCCAAAACAAATATGATATATGCATGCAGCTACATGTACATCTGTCATCTAAATACAATGTATTTGGTGTCCATTTTAATGCTGAATGAATTTAAATGTTTCATGAATTCAGTCAAAGACTGCGTCAGGGGATTGTTCGAAGAAAGATCTAGACACTTAGGCAAATGGATAAAGAAGGCTATATTAACGACAAACGCAATTTTGCACTGAATATTTTTATTCTCAGTATTTTGTAAGAGTTGAAGTATACGAGGGTCGTTCAATAAGTAATGCAATACTCAGTATATCAAAATAAATGTTGAAGCATTTGATTTTATTTTTTTATATTTGAAAAGTTCTATTTAAGATCTACTAAACACAGAAAATCCCACGAATTTTCATAGTGTCACCGCTAAGAAATTCGTTTTTAAAGTAAGCATGGTCACTACACTGAGCTGAAAACTGTTTATAAATGATCTCCGCCAAGAAGATGAAAATCAGTGCTTATTTGAAAAATGCGCTTTTTACATAAATTGCAGCAAACCTCATATTTAAGATAAAAAATTTTATAAGTGGAAAAAATAATCTTTAAGGCTGTATACTTTTCAGATGGATTCAATAATTCGGAAGAAAAATACAAGGGTTCAAATATAAAAGTCAATATTGTCAATTGAAATTTGTGGGGACATCACAAAATATCGACTTTGTGTGCCGCATGTAATTTGAAAATGCTTTATCTACATGGAAAGACATTGTTAAAATACTTAACATAAAATCGTCACATCATTTTGTAGAATTTGGACAAAGGAACAACATATAACAATATTTCAATCAGACAGGTGCCCTATTTTCTCACAAATTTCCAAGAGAGAACATTCGTTAAATGTGCACACGGTTTACTTAAAAACACATTTTTAAACAAAAGTGAAGATTTGATAAACTTGCTTAATGTATGACGAAACATTGATGCTCTTATTATAGTCGTAAAATATAATAAATGGTAAAAATGAGGTATCCAGGAAAAGGGTGTCATTTAATTAGGATAAAGTGAAGTAAAGGCTGCAAATATGTTTTATTAGTTTCATGTATTTAAAGAGGTCAATTAAAACATGAACATGCATCCAAATAAAGTACAAGTAATAGTAAGTTTTATCTTCAAATTGCATGAAGGAAAGTTGAGTAGATTTTTTGCAAAGGAAGCCCAAAATTCGGTGACCATGGTATTTTTCCTGTGCTTAGCCACGCAGCTGGATATACTCTAAGAGAAAAAATAAAAAAATTGAAGAACAGAAAGTATACATGACTTTTCAATTACCCATATTAGTTTAATCGCTGCCACTTTGAGATCTTTTTGTCCCCAAAACACATAAAACAATCAAAGGAAGATTGTACAATGTTAGATATGTCATATGAAATGATATTCCTCAGTGTCTTTGGGGTACCCCTAAAGATGAGTATGCTGAGGATGTCTGATCATAGATTCAGAGACTTGAGACACATGGAACTGGTAATTGAAACTATTAAGAATATGTATTGCGTACTTTTCTTACTTTTAGATGACATGTTGCATTATTTATTGAACGACCCTCGTACTTAACAGATCTTTGCTCAATTCAATGATGCGTGATACTGCTGTAAACTGTCTCTGAATAAAATAAGCAGGAAATACAATCTAAAAAAACAAACAAACATAGTTTGATAATATAAAAGATGATTTAAAAAAAACAAACAAACAATCAAAAGAAACAATATTATTTTTCACGATTTGATATCTGTTGAACTATTCCTTCTCATGCATGCTTATATTTATCCTAAAAAGATCTGAAAGTGATTTCAAACAAAGAAACAATGAAAATACTTATTCGACAAACAGTATAAAATAAAGAAAAATATCCCGCATTGTATCTGTCAATAGATTAAGAGTTTTATTTGACAAGCCATAAACATATAATAAATGACTGAAATTTTGACTTGATTAAATCTACAATTGTTTCATGCTCCCTTGAACAGATCCAGACTTTTTTTGACATCATAGGAAATTTTTCTTGCTTAAAGAAATAATAAAACTCGAATTTGTTTTTTTTTCTTATATTTTGTGTTTGTTCGTCGAAAAACTAGTTTGTAAAAAAAATCCTCCGATTCTATTCAGCACAGTTGATATTAAGACGATATCTATAAAATTTGATATTAGAGAATAAAAAATTAATTAAAGGACCACACATATGACAAACGGAAGGTTATACAATCTTCAGCCTCTTGTATTCCTGATCATGAAGTACCATTCCACTATCAACTGAATATTTATTATTTATGCCTCCCAACTGATTCCTCTTCGCAAAAATATGTTCTGAATGCAACTATTATTTAAACCGTAAAACCTGGATTCCAATGTTTAATCAAAATGGCTCTCTTTACTTTTGTCATGTTCATGATTTATTTTATTTCTAGGATTTTCTTAGAAAATAAATTCTTAGCTGTCCTCATTACGTTTCTTCACGGTCATTTTGTTATATACATTTTTCATATATTAACTATATTCTTATTCTGTTACAGAAACAGAAAAGAAATATGGGTGCTATAGAGATTTTAATGAAAAGAATGCAAAAAAGACTCAGCAGATTAAAAAGATGTTCCACCATTTCGCCAATAGTGGCAAAGCCACGTATTATCTCGAAGAGGAAATCTAGTCTGACATTCGGTGTGTCACAGGAACAGACGATGTATATGAGTGGGTTGTCAAAGAAAACAGACTCCGATCTTGAGCTCAGTCAAGACATTGAAGAGTTAGATTGCAAAAGTTTTAAAGATCTTAATATGGCAGACATTTTTGTGGATGACGAATCATCTGACAATTTATATACACCTGAAATAAAAATGGAGTCCATGAGAATATCAGACTTAGGATCAAATCTTCAAAGTTTTGAGTCCACACTCTTGGATTATTCTGGTGAATTTGATTCTACAACATTTTCTGTGAGTCTTTCAAGTTTGACATCTATCACAAAATGTGAATTTATTGATATCTCTAGATCAAAACATTGCTACTACGTCCTTAATCAACAAGATGAAGAAAATACAAAAACTATGCCCCCACTACGTCCAATTTGTATTGAATATCCAAGGAAATATAGAAATGAAAATCAACTTAGCCAATATAAATACCACAGCCCCTCCCTGTTATCTGGAAGGCATTCCTTCAGCGGCATTATTTCAGCATCTTCAAATGATTGTAATACTTTTGAGTCATTGTTTCGACATAAATTGACGGAAACAAAGGGAGAAGGTCATGAATACATAATACTAGAAATAGGACCAGTTCTGATTTGTCCATCCCATCAAGGCAAACGGCATGAGAATAATTTGGGCATTCAGACGTCTAAGCCTCTAAGATTGGATAAAAAATCGAATATTTGTAATGGGTTACAAAAGATGGAGAGTACCGATAAATGTACCCTCTCTTTTTCAAAGACTGGAGGCTATATGGTGTTAGAAATAGGCCCAATTCTTACATGTCCAACACTGCTTGTAAAGAAATTTTCTTCAAATCATGATACCTTTCCATATGAAATGAATACTGATTTTAAGATATTTGACATCGATAATGGTAGACTTACCAACGGTTCAAAACGTAAAAGATATGAATTACAAAAGATCAAATCTAGTCTTTCTACATGTCCCGAAAAGCTAGAAAAGATGCTGAAGAAATTTTTTCTAACCTTTGGAAAAGCAGTATCATGGGACAAATCCTCTTCATTGGATTTATCACAGGTTGACCTTGAGTCTTTATCCGATAGATTCTTGAGCAAACTGGCATCAAATCCTACCTTGGATACTTTTCCTAAAAAGTCACGTCGGTGGATTCGCAAAATTCTATACTACAGTAACCACGTCTCCTCAACACAAAAATTATTTTGTACATATCCATTACACAGAATAAATGTTGCTGAGAATGAATCCGAGAAGGCAATTGGAGACCCTATGCGTTTTGAATGGCAGAGGATAAGAAGTTTTTATTCATATCCGACATCTGATTTGGGGGTCTCTGTCCTTCACTTAGCTCAAAACGGATTTTATTTTACTGGTAGAGGTACTGAGACGACTTGTTTCTTTTGCCAATGTAGATACAGTGATTGGCGGCTAGATTCTGACGTACGTCGAATACACCTTCAGTTGTCTCCAGAATGTCCAGTGGCTTTGGGAAGAGAGAGTAGCAATGTGCCTATTCATCCAACAAGAAGAAGAAGGGGAAATGAACAACAACAAGTTGTTCCAGTTTTTGGAATAGATTGTTTGGGGGAATGTATTGCAGAAGATGGTGGAGAATCTGGAGCAGTGTCAACGCAACATTCAACCATCACAAATAACCTGTTTAACAATGATTCAAACCATGAAAGTTCTTTACCACAAGTCAGAGAAGGTACTGATGGAGGCAATGCAAGCTCAATCTCACCAGAAATCGAGAGAGCTCGACCAAGTAGGCAGAATGACAGGCAAAGTACTGAACATAATAGCATTGGCTCTGGAGGAGCTTCGTCACTATCGCAAGGTACATCTAACGAACAAATCACACAACAAAGGAAAAACAGAGAATCCCGAAATCAGAGACTGATAAATTCCTCTCGCGAAGAGAGACTGGACACATCAGGAAATACAGAAACACAAAATTCCTCAACCACTGCTGCTCAGGCGTATAAACAAAAACTCTCAGCTCAGTTAGACCCTCTAGGAATCGTTTGGGAAAAACCAAAGTTTCTTCAGTACGCAATTTTGAGCACAAGGATAGCCTCCTTCGAAGGATGGCCAAATGAGATACCACAATCTCCCACAGAGCTGTCCAAGGCTGGATATTTCTATGTTGGTAGGAGTTTCTCTCTCTCCTTCTCTCTATTAATATATTCCAGTACATATTTCGCATTTAACAGGTTCGTTGATGTTAAATATCTGGGAAAATAGTAAAACTATCTTCGCTTTGTAATCACACTAAACATAACCTGCGATGCATAATGATGAATTTTACTCTGATCATTAATTGTCAGTGATGGGATACGTGTAATTTTTAATGATCTTTCATCTTCCAGGTGTAAGCGATTATGTGCGATGTTTCTTCTGTGGTGGTGGACTGAGGAACTGGGAGAGGAGTGACGTCCCTTGGGAGGAACACGCTAAGTGGTTCCCACGGTGTGCTTTTCTAAGAAACGTCAAAGGGGAGGAGTACGTCTCTCGTGTGCAACAAAAGTCCCAAACTGGTGTAAGCAATATTCCATGGTTTTCATTGATTAAAATAAAATTTTTAATTCTACACAAGTTATTAAAATCAGAGGTTACAAGAGAGATCCAAATTGCTGTGAGCAAAGGGTTACAATTCAAAAAACGGAATTCTATAGAGTAAATAAGATTAAAATCTACCCAGAAATGGACTGTGCAGAGCATGCACTGAAAATAAAACAATGAAATAAAAAAAAAATGAAAAATATAATCAAATCTGGAAAAAAGGCGTCTTATACCAATATACATGTACGCGTACTTTTGCTAGTTTTTAAATAAGTATTACTTCTTGAACAAGGAACATATGTAGGCTTTGCCTTAATTGATCACTGTGTTTATCTTATTTTCAGGATTTAGCTCAAGCGACTGAGTCAGAAGGTAATTCATAATTACATTATTAAACTTAAGTATGATTTTTTTTATACATGTCCATCATTCAATGATAGTTGATTATGTTGGTTTATACCAGTCTTTTAAACAGATAGAATAAAAAGCTTACAAAAGAAATAAGAAATGTTTTCTTTAGAAAAAGAGACAATGACAACTAATTTTATTTATTCAGTTTTCTTTTTTATGTCTTGCTTTAACAATCTGTATAAACAAACTGACTTTATAAGAAAATTAAATTACATGCTGTTTGCTATACATCTTAATGATTGAGATGGGTGATTAAATTTCATATGTACAGTATGTTATCAAAACCATCTTTTCAGTTGAAGGAGCAGATCAAAACCACTTAGTCTTTAAAATTCTTGAGGATGAGGGATATCCTAGAGAGAGAATCCAGTCTGCGATTAATATATGGGAGCAAAGGCGAGATAGGGGTAAGGAGCATATTTAGGTTCACCGTGCCTAAATAAAGACATTCTCAACGAAATTAGAAGGGCTGGGTGCTTGACACCATTTTCAGTGTACATTAATGATCTCCTTTAGAAGAACTCCATGAAAAGATAAACAAAAAAGATAAAATTTGTAAACCAAGATGTACGATTTTTTTTTTTTTTGCCAAATGATAATTGACAGCTTAAGATATCATATTTAAAATAATTAGTTATATTTGATGGCTAATTGATGACCCCAGTCTCCTTAAATCTATAATGTAAAAACTAAATACATTGTATATAATATTAATAATATATGAACACAACCTCAGCACAAAAAAGAAGAGTGAAATTTTACAAAAATAACCTTTTGACTTGTCAATTTTATAAAAGAATAAAAAAGTGTCCAATGAGAGTTATCTTTCTTATCTGAAGGTTAATCAACCTTAATGGTAATAGGATCAACATAAGTGATTCTATAAAAAGAAATACGATATACATGTATAATACACCATGCAATTTCTTGACTAAATATGTACCGTAAATCTGGAAATTTTTACGTCGATTTTATTCTGCGAATTTGGGTCAAATGCTGTTGATTAATTTTTACGTTTCAAATTTTGCGAATGACCACTGCTTTGTTTACATTTTCTTATTGGTAATTTATTTTTAAGAAAAATATTTTTGCGAATGCAATGAACTCGCAAATTTGCTAAAAATTTATCTACAGCAAAAATTTCCAGATTTACGGTACTACTTTTTTCTAGTTGGTTACAAATTACAACTGAAGGCTGAGGACTTGGTTGATATAATGGAAGATAACAGTAAAAGTCCTGATAATACATATACTTCATTATCACAACAACCAGAGGGTAATTAATTAATTATCCAAATTAATATGTGTTTAAAATCTCAATATTAGATTCATATTAGGGAATATCTTACCAATATCTAACCAATAAAATGGTTGTGCAAATCATTTTATATGTTTGGTTTTATTCAGGATGTAAATAAATGTAGATTTCTAAAATATTTAAGATATTAAGAAGTTGTCGATTTCTTTTTGTGTTCAAATTTATATTTTTTTGACAACACCTTATGAATCTATATAGATATACAACTTTTTATCACTTAACATGTAATCATTGTGAACCTAACTGAAGGAAAAATTAAAAAAAGTAATGCACTAAATTTCCAAATTTTACCATATATATACATGTATTAACATGACTTAATTAAGTTATTTACATGTTCTTTGAAAAACACTTTGTATAAATATGTATTGAATGACATTTTTTTAAACTAAAAATGTTTTAATTGTAGAGCTTCAAATACTCCAGACAGAGTTCTCGTTCCTTCAGTCCACGTTGCTGTGTAAGGTTTGTTATAAACAGGAAGTGGGCATGGCCTTCTTACCCTGCGGCCATCTTGTCTGCTGCAAGGAGTGCGCACCAGCAGTCAGGAAGTGCATCCTCTGTGACGTCATCATAAAGGGAACCGTCAAGACCTACTTTTCTTAGATGGCATTAGACATTTCTGTTTAGTTTCAGCAGAGACATAAATATAATTTTATGTCTCTGGTCTCAAAAAAATTGGTCAAAGACGAGATTAGACTAACTGCACCATATCTTTACTACCAAACCCCAAAAGGGTGTACATACAAAACAAATCAAAGTCATTATTGTAAACAACTTTTTAGATCCCCCACTGTGACCCAAACTTCCATCGAAATTTTTGTGCTCCTGTTAGCAAAGCAAAAAGCAAACACATCATTTTATTTATGTGTGTTTGATAGTGGATTTCATTGCAAAGCAAAAACAATATGATTTTATTCATGTGTGCCTGATAGTGGTCTTCATTGAAAATTATAATATAGCACAACATAATTTGAACAAATATTCACCAATGTTTGATTTATTGTATGTATACTAGTATTCAAGTATTCCAAAAATGTACAATTATTTATAAACATGTACTACAGACTGCTCAATGAAGAAACTTAATGAACAATCATTAACTTGTATGCTGCAAATGCAGGGACATATGTATACTTACCAAAGTATACATGCAAGTCCCTGAAATTCATGATACAATGTGTTGAAGTCATACCTTACATTTGTAAAAATATAAGTACCTATGAAAAATTTTAGCAACATGATGACATACATCTTGCATGCATATGATCTCTATATTAGTCTACTGTTTTAATTTTGATGAGGAAAATTAGAAATAAATACCTTTTATGCTTATTTACATGTAAGTTTGAACCAGCATAATATATAAAGAATGAAACACTGTTTAGTGTTTATGTATTGCATGTTTTAATATCAAATAAAAAACATACAAATTTGAAACTTGGTTGTTTATTCAATAACATACAAATATTCAAAAGTTTTATCTGACTTTTAAAACGGTTAGAAACCAATGAAGGATTTTTTTTTATTATATATGATCATTCAAAAAATTTCTTGGCCATAAAAACTGTATGATGTCTTTCACAGACCAATTTTACAGGAGCAACATCCGAACAAATATAATTATAATACGACAACATTTGACATACATTTTACTAAATGACTAGAGGAAAGTTCTATATAAAGCTGTAAAGCATGATAAAAAAACTTCAATCCACTTATACACAATTACATTTCTTGTAATTTTGAACAAAGTAGACACATAGCATCAAATTTGTGTTAATTTAATACAAATGAACTCACACACCCCTCATTTGAGTTTAAATATTTTATAAGTCCAAGAACAGAAGATACATGTATCAATAGGTGTGAATGAAACTAAATATATTGTCATGATATTAAATTATTCTTTTGTTTTTATGAATTATAATTAACAATTTCCAAAGTCTAAGAGCACTAATTTCTTTCTGGTTACAGGTAATATTGAAATAAAATTTCAATTTGAAGTATGAGTGATAAGCTAAAAATGGCAAAAATTACATGAAGTCAAAGGGCAATAACTCTCTTGAACATTAGCAACATAATATCATAATGGAACTTTGGGACAGATAGATCTTTTTTTTATACCCCCCGCTTGAAAAGCGGGAGGGTATATAGTAATCGTTAATTCCGTCCGTCCGTCTGTACGTCCGTCCGTCCGTCTGTCTGTCTGTCCGTCCGTCCGTCCGTCTGTTACGCTTTGGGGTACCCATCTCTTATCCGCAACTCCTCTCATACCACTGAATGAAATTTGATGAAACTTTCACAGAATCTTTATTACATATTGCAATTGTGCACCTCCTATTTTACTTTTTAATCCGACACATATTTTGGGTTTCCCGGCCACAGGAAAACATGGACTTTTTCACCAGTTAAAAGCATATGGGAGGCGGGGGGTATCATTTAGTGAGCTCATCGCTCACAGTACCTCTAGTTTTTTTTGATAAGCTTAATTGCTAAGATTTTACATATTCATTTAAATAAATTAACAATAATGTCATTTAAAGTTACACTGTCTTTTATACGGTTGCCTGTTTTTATAATGGTTATATAGAAGAAATGAACTAAAGGTACAATTCACAGAAACTTAACAATTTCTTATCATCTTTCAAATTTTTATGTAGGTATATTTAACAATTAAAAAGGTCCTACAATCAAATATCAATCAATACATAATTTTTTTGTATCAACTGTCCTTAAATTTTATCTTAATAACTCATTAAAATCGAGACACACACTCAAAATTAATACACCAACTCAATGGTGAAAATTAGAAATTCCCAATGGTCTAAGGGCAATAACTCTCTTGAAATTTGACAAAAAAAAAACATGCATCTTAGTAATCATAATCAAGAATTGTGAAAAAAAAATAAATAATTAGCTCATTTTATAAAAGCACCAAAGAAAAAAGTATATAAAAAAAAAAAATAACTATGACAGATTGACAGATGAAAAAGGGATATCATTATATGCCCTGATCATTACCCATTGGAGCATGAATATGGAAATGTGTATCCCTATTAAAGATACATAAAATTATAGTGTAATTATTCTCACATGTTGGGGACATCATACAGTGGTACCTCTATGATATAATACGTAGACAATCTAGATGCAGACTTCATATCTCAATTGCATTAAATTCAAAAATAAGTACAAAGAGGAATGTTTTGTTGAATAATTCTTTTAGACTAAATATAAAGCAGTCAAATGAAAGTACATTTGTCTCTTGCACCATATTGATCACTCAATTTGTCACTGTTGATAATTATCTAATTTCTCAACAACAATATCAATTATTCAAAGGAAAATTTGAAAATTCGAGTTCCAACACAACAATTAAGAACAAAAATCTAAGTCCATTTTAAAAACAGGTCAAGAAATAAAAACTTTCAAGTCTCTAGTTCCATATAAACTAGTTCTTTATTCCTTTACTGGTTCCCCTGCTCTTCATCAGGATCCCGTTCTAACAACTGGCTCTTCAGACTCAGTGGTTCCAGTCGGTCCTCCGGAGGAAGCATCTGGTTCAAGTGCTCCATCTTGGGGACCAGGTTCTGCATGCTGTCCTTGACCCGGTTAAGAATGGAGAGCGTCTCCGAGATCCGCTGAAACTGGTCCGCGTGTTTGTTGTATTTCTTCTGCTTTTCCTGCATCACGCCCAGTAAAAACTGTATTGCACAATCAATCTACAAACAGGGAGAAGAGAGTGAGATTTTCACATTTTCTTCCAATATCTGACACAACTTCTGTTTATACAATTTCTGTGAACATTCAAATTTTGCAAGTTTAATTTTTGCTGTTTCCAGAATCTTTCATGTGGGTGTTGTTTTTGGAAACATGCAGACATTGTTATAATATCTGTGACACTTTTTGCAAACAATTAGTTATAGTAATACCAGCATTTCTAATTTGATCTCATCCAAAAATGTACAGCAGGAGCTTGGCATTTTTCTTTACAAACTTTTAAATTAATATATAAAAAATAAAATTGAATAAAACATTCTGGAGCACTTATATTTGGTTGGGACATAAGTGAGAAAATGGCATAAAATGATTGAAGAAAGAAGTATATGTACCGGTATATAAAAAAATATGTCTTTTTTTTATAGGTAATTGGTTATACTTATAGATTAATTATAAAGAGTCCATAGACTTGTACCTCTTTAATTCTAACACACAGAGCATTCTGATCAAAGGTCACCGACTCAGCCAGCTGTTTTAAATGTTCCTGGTATCTCACACACAAAAAAAGCAACTGTTCATGACCCATCTTATCTAGAAGGTCAAGGTCACGAGAGCTGGTGGGAATGTTCAGTGAACCACGCATGATTGGATAAAACACTGGGATTGTGTTCAGTTTTGTTAATTCTGGGTCAGGGTCTTTCTCAATAACGTTGCCATCAGCAACTACGATGATGTCATGTTTCTGGGTCCCTGTTTCTGTCGTTTCTTTTTCTCTCTGGGTTGGTATTCTGGATTTCACAGCTGATGATGGGACATTACGTGGTGAGAGTCTAGGAGAATCTGTAATATCAAATCAAATTCATGAACAGAAGATATGGTTCTTTGCTTTATACCTCATATCTTGGGGATAAACATCAAGGTCATTATGAGGTCAAGGTCAAGACATATAAAAAAAATTCACATGAACATCAGAATTGTAAATATAAAAGCCCTATTGTCTTCACTCATTGAAAAAAACTATGTTTATCATGTTTATATATGGTAAAAGAACTTGTACCAGTCAAACTGCAAACTGATCTACCTATTAGAATCTTAAGGTTTACTGATGGAGTATGTAACATAACTTACTAGAGTCTATAGGTTTACTGATGGAGTATGTAACATAACTTACTGGAGTCTATAGGTTTACTGATGAAGTATGTAACATAACTTACTGGAGTCTATAGGTTTACTGATGAAGTATGTAACATAACTTACTGGAGTCTATAGGTTTACTGATGAAGTATGTAACATAACTTACTGGAGTCTATAGGTTTACTGATGAAGTATGTAACATAACTTACTGGAGTCTATAGGTTTACTGATGAAGTATGTAACATAACTTACTGGAGTCTATAGGTTTACTGATGAAGTATGTAACATAACTTACTGGAGTCTATAGGTTTACTGATGAAGTATGTAACATAACTTACTGGAGTCTATAGGTTTACTGATGAAGTATGTAACATAACTTACTGGAGTCTATAGGTTTACTGATGAAGTATGTAACATAACTTACTGGAGTCTATAGGTTTACTGATGAAGTATGTAACATAACTTACTGGAGTCTATAGGTTTACTGATGAAGTATGTAACATAACTTACTGGAGTCTATAGGTTTACTGATGAAGTATGTAACATAACTTACTGGAGTCTATAGGTTTACTGATGAAGTATGTAACATAACTTACTGGAGTCTATAGGTTTACTGATGAAGCATGTAACATAACTTACTGGAGTCTATAGGTTTACTGATGGAGCATGTAACATAACTTACTGGAGTCTATAGGTTTACTGATGAAGTATGTAACATAACTTACTGGAGTCTATAGGTTTACTGATGAAGTATGTAACATAACTTACTGGAGTCTATAGGTTTACTGATGAAGTATGTAACATAACTTACTGGAGTCTATAGGTTTACTGATGAAGTATGTAACATAACTTACTAGAGTCTATAGGTTTACTGATGAAGTATGTAACATAACTTACTAGAGTCTATAGGTTTACTGGGTGGTGTATGTAACTTATTAGAATCTATAGGTTTACTGGGTAGTGTATTTAACTTACTGGAGTCTATAGGTTTACTGATGGCGTAGGATGTATAAGGGATATCCTCGTCTCTCTGTGACCGTAAGGAACTCCCAGGGGCACCTGCAGGGAGCTGTTGAGTACTGTGATCTGCCCCCATTCTGCGTCTTTTCAGTTAAATGTACATAATCTACACAGCTGGGAGGAAAAAAAAACATTTTATTCAGGTTTTTTTAATAAACATTTTTAATAAGATTCTTTGTTTCTGTTTATCAAATTCAGTTGAGCGGAGAGCCTCGGAAAACTACAATTAAAACCTTTCTCTATTGTAAACAAGCGTTCTGACTGAAACAAATGTCTTAATATTCTAGCCCTCTTCAATGCTTCTTTTTTAATCTTAACTGGTGCAGAGAAAATTCGGCACCAAAACAAGTTTTTCATTGACCTAAATCAGTAAATGGCTCAAAAACTAGAAAAAGCGTGATTAATTTATGTTCTTACTTGTAAAGATTATTGGTTCAAGTTAAAGAAAAAATCATATATCCTTCTTCATTGCGAATAGAAGTTGAATTTTTAACCTCCTTCTTTTTCTTTCGGATTTCGCCAGTTCACGTCTCAGGTTCTATCACTTATTTTGACGTCATAGTGATTATTTTTGTCAACATCCGGTCCTTACCAAAGATGGCATGAGTGCCCCAAACAGTGCCAAAAAGCGAAGAGCCCGGGTCCAGGGCGGGTGGGCGGCGCCCACAAACGTGCGCTCAGATAGGGATAAGCCTAAAGCCCCGGTAGGACCAGCCTGGCTAGGGAAAAATGTCGACCAGCCTGTGGAACGCAAGTTCGTGTATGAAAAGCCAGAAGAGGTCTGTCTTAGGCCAATGTTTCATGTTCACTACTTGGATAAATGTTATTAAACAATAAATATTGAGTTACTATGCGTAAATTATAATTTTTTTTATTTATTCATTTTTTTAAATCTATTGAATAGTTTATTGACTGATAAATGCAGCAGGAGTGTATGTACATGTATGTTTGCCAGTTTTATACTTGTTGATGTAATTTTGTACGTAAAAAATGTAAATTCTGTTTTTAAAGGATAACAGAGTTATTCCACAAGAGAAGACAATAACGTAAGTTAAAAAGGGTTCTACTGAATACACCAGACAGTAATCTCAGCAATACGTCGAGAAACCAAAATTTTCAATCCGTACGACATCTTGCTGAGATTATAACAATCAGTAGTGCATGTCTCAGAGTGTGTTCGAAAGCTTATTGGACCACACAGGGCATTCAGGTCTAAATAGTAAAGTTAAAAACTGGAAACATTCCATTCTATTAACTTGAGTAAAAAAATGACAGGTCTGACAGTTTGACCTTTTTCGCATGTTTGTCCTTTCTGTCACATATCTGGTTGAATTGTTCTGGCTTTAATTTGATAGATAGAAAAACCCTGTAAATAATAAATATTGATTTAGTCTTCAGTAGGGGTGGGACAATATACAGATACACCGATACATACCGATATTTTCCTCCAAGATACAGTTTACGATACAAGCATTCAAATATCGGAACAAAATGATACACAAACGACCCATCCAAAAATTGAAAATGAAAGTACCTGTCCTTTGAAAATGGCGGCTTGTAGGTTAAGTGAAGAGATTATTTTGATAATGAAGACACGCTTTAGAACTAATAAGTCGTTGATTAGGGGTAAAACGTTTTCACTTTTAAGGCTCGGGAGATTGGACAAGAAAAGTTCAGTATGAATTGCAATGCACAGAATATATCGTTTCCAGCACATTTGATATTATAAATTGTTAATCTATCTCGTACTTTTTTTGTAATCTTAACTTGGCGACACACTTTCAGCAATGATTTAATAATAATGTAAATATGATCGATGTTTTTAAATGAATTTTTAGTCGGATTGTCCATGTTCTCTGATGAAATACACAACTATTTGTAAACAAATTCTGAATAGTAATAATAGTATGTACATGTATCATTGTTTTGTACAGTTTAGTCAATGAAATTGATGAACTTCAAGTCTTCAAGTATTAATTTCAAAGCAAAGTTAACATGATTTGATGTAGTCGAATAATTTGTTGATTTAATGTCTAGACCAAAAAAATATAATACTTATTATTTGGAATAGTTTTATAATTTATCATAATATCGAGATACGTATCGTATTGTGCCAATATATCGAGATACGTATCTTATCGCAAGATGTGTGTATCGTCCCACCCTTCAGATATCTGGACGCCAGATATCCGGATGCTTCAGTATCCAGATGATTTTTCATTGGAACAGCATTTTTCAATGTTATTTTGTCTTGTTTAACTGGTGATTCATGTATCCAGATGCTTCACATATATCAACAAATTGACTGAGAACCAAAGCGTCTGGATAAATGAGGCTTCATTGTACTAGTATTGATAGTACAGTGTATTGGTTTTGGTAGTGCTGTCATGAGGAATGACAAATTTCTGACAAAATGCATATCAATTAACTTCAGCATTGGACTGATAATCAGCAGCATTAAGATTTCCTAGTGATATGTGAAAGACTAAGTATTATAGTATAATTGACAGATTATTTTTATTTTCAGCAAAGCAGGTGTGTATGATATCAGCACTGAACCATCAGGAGTCGCCAGGTGAGAGGTTAAAGGTCATACTAATACTGCATAATTATTCAAGAAGCATATTTATTACTGTTTGTTTTATTATGCTACTTATAAAAGTTTCGGTAGCAAATAAATTTTGCAATGTTTAGCTGCCTGTTTGTCTGCAAAAACTTAAACCTGAACCACAACTTTTTAGTTGGTTAGAAATATTGCTTTAAAATTTGACGTGTATTCATTGTGACCAAATTTATAACATTACTTTTTATTTAGATAACTACATTTTTGACCTTTTAACATTGACTTTGGAATTAGGCTCATTTTTGCATAATTTTTTCAAACTTTAGCCTTAATTTTGGCATCAAGTTTTGAATAGTCGATCCTACTCTGTGTAGGTCTTTTATACTTCACATGTGCATTTCTATATTTTCAGGGGCGTAGTATCCGGGGGGGCCTGGCCCCCCCCACTTTTTTTCCCAACCTTACTTACACTATAACAAATGTTAATTCAAAGCCTGTTTGGCCCCCCCACTTATAGAAATGTACCGAAAAAAGTAAAAAAAAAATTTTCTCTGCCTGGCCCCCCCACTTTCAAAAACGATGCTACGCCACTGATTTTTGAATATATTGAAGACTTTTACATGCATACAATAATTTTTTACCTTGACCTTGGGGTTTATTCAAATTACAAAAGAAAGAAAAGAAGTATATTCAAGTTTTTCATTTAAGAGACTGGAATAAATTAGAAGCAAACCTAATGTGTGTCTATTCTGTTTCAAGGCTGAGATTTTTTCCAATCTTCATTGATCCAGAGGAAGCAAATGCAATTTATGATGCTCTGTATCACGAGTTGCCATGGAGACAGAGGACTGATGTGAAGAAGACGGGGGAGTCGTTCCTACAACCCCGACTGACGGCGTGGTACGGAGATATTCCCTACTCCTACTCAGGCCTCACTCATCAGGCGTGCCCAGAGGTAAAGATTTAAACAGGTCAGCTAGGGTCATTTATGAAATTTGTGCAGAAATGATTCAAGTTTCTTAATACAATATCAAAATAGCAAAAATTATGACATCATACCATTATTGCTATTAAAGTGATATGTATCTAATATGCATGTTGTGTTATCCAAAATCTTGCTTGATATGATGTAAGTTTAGGGACAGATGATACAAACAAATATTTTCTTTGGAGGAGACTTAGTATCATGTCTCAAGTTTAGAAAAGAGGAGAATGTTTTCTCCAAATAACTGGAAAATGAAATAGACTAGGAAAATTTTAGTAATATTTCAATAAAATTACAAATGTGGATAAAACACATTCAGTAAAGGTTTACAGATGAAAACAAATTTCAGAATATGTTATATTGGTGCTAAAAGTGTAATAAAACTTTTTGAAAAGTATACCAAGCCATATGAATTTTATCAGGAAAAGCAAAATAGTAAAAGTTAGCGTATATTATATTGATTAATTTTTGTCATTTTGTTTTTCTTCCTAAAAATCACCTGGCTTGGTATATTTTTCTAAGGTTTATATTGCACTTTTAGCAGCAAGTTAATATATTCTGAAATTTGTTTTCAGCTGTAAACCTTTACTCAGTGTGATTTGTCTATTTTTTTTCATTGAAATATTACTAATTTTTCCAAGTCTATTTCATTTTCCAGTTCTTAGGATAAAAAAATTCTAAGAATTATCCACTTTTCTAAACTTGTAACATGTTATTAAGTCTCTTCCAAACAAAAAAATTGTTTGTATCATCTGTCCTTAATGTCCCATTCAATAAATTCCTTTGTTTAAAATTTTGTCTAATCCAGAATGTTGCCCATTTCTTTTTTAACCCTTGGTGTCCAGATGAGGCAGGATTTACTGTAATGTTAATTTGTGCTTGTAATGTTCAGGACTGGATACAATTAAGTTGATCTCCATTGCATATAATTAATACATTGGTATTCAACATCACAATCTTTCTGTTTACAGTGGCACCCTACCCTGCTGATGCTGAAGGAACGCCTAGAGGAGGTGACGGGGATCCACTTCAATTCCATGCTTGCTAACTTGTATCGTGATGGCCATGACTCTGTGGCCTGGCATTCTGATGATGAACATTCTCTCGGGCTAGAACCCACCATTGCATCGCTGTCATTTGGAGATACTAGAAACTTTGAACTCAGAAAGAAACCTCCTCCTGTAAGTGTTTGCTGGTAAATTACCATGTACATGATTTACTAGCTGTGTTCCTCTCTTGGTTTTCATGCCCCCCCCCCCCCCCCCCCCCCCCCCCTAATCCTTGATGGCATAAGCTTTTCTCATTTATCAGTCTGACCATCTATAGGTTTTCTGTATCAATGAGGCACAAAGACCACAGACTTTGGCTAATTCATATCTGGAATAAGAGAAACTGCAATAAAAAATGTGTCAATAAGGCCTGGGACCATCAAACTACTTACATGTACTGTAGTATGTTGCGGTTGAAGTATCTAAGACATTCTAAGGGTAAAGAGTCACCATGACTCAAATTTTTTAAACAAGGTCTCATTTTGAATGGTTAAACTGACTCTTATCTCCATTGATTGATTGATTGTATATTTTTTAACGTCCCTCTGGAGAATTTTTCACTCATATGGAGACGTCACCGTATGCCGGTGAAGGGCTTCAAATTTTGACCTTTACTCGGCACTCAGGGCCATTGAGCAGTGAGGGATCTTTATCCTGCCAATGCCTGCCGCTGACATGGGGCCCCTGTTTTTAAGGTCTCATCTGAAGGACCCGCAACTTTCACTTCAAAGTGCTGAGCACATGGCGAAGGAACAGTTGCTATTAATTTTAACGACTAGGTCAGTCGCGGCTGAGATACGAACTCACGACCTCCCGATCACGGAGCGACGCTGTACCGACTGAGCTACCATGAACGGGACTCTTATCTGGAAAACTGAGAGCTATAAAACCATCCAACCTTGTCAGTTCATGCATCATAGGTGTGTTACAACCTGAAAAAATCAGCATGGCGTCATATGGGAACCTATGACTATACACAATCATATAATGTCTTTATCATATCTCATATTCTGTATAGCTTAGGACTATTAGATTTGTCTTGAGGTATTTTCAGGTGAAGATGTGTTGCAACACCAAAGTACATTTAGATACATGTTCCTTTACTTAAGTGAACATTCAAATGTTCATTTTCATCACAAATTATGACTGAATATGCTAAAAAAGGTATGCATTTAATGTACCCAAGGAGTGAACTTTATTCTTTTGTATTTTCATCATTCTTATAACCTTGTAGGAGGAGAATGGTGATTACACGTACATGGAGCACATAAAGGTTCCTTTGATGCATGGATCACTTCTTATAATGGAGGGGGCATCACAGACAGACTGGCAGGTTAGTATAGTAATGTCATAAATGTAAACTAGGGCACCACAAAGCAGGGCATCATTAAGTACATATAGTTTACAAATCATGACAGCATTCAACATCGATCTGAATGCAAATTACCTCACTTCCATTTTGCATTAGGACAAAGTAACTCAAACTGACCCAAACTCAAATAATTAAACACTCAAAAAGCGTGTTACTTTATTCCTATAACTTGGTTGTGAGGGCCTGAAGGGATAATCATTTAACAATGTAATTAATGTTAATTTTTTTATGTATTTGTGACAATCCATATTTAAGTAAGCAGTATTTTGTGCTTATGCTTTACACCACGATTTTGGTTCTAAAC
Source organism: Saccostrea glomerata (assembly GCA_003671525.1). Taxonomy (NCBI): domain Eukaryota; kingdom Metazoa; phylum Mollusca; class Bivalvia; order Ostreida; family Ostreidae; genus Saccostrea; species Saccostrea glomerata. Next base: position 210,464 of record PRKT01000535.1, on the reverse strand, counting down.
AAACAAACTTCAGAAATAGCTTCTTTTAACGAGGCTGGGGGATGACAGTCATTTTCAGACTATTTCGATCTCCTTTAAAAGTAGACTTCCATATAAAGCTTAATAAATGATCAAATTTTAAAACTAAAATGTATGATTTTTTTCTTTGCCAAATGATAGTTGACAGCTTAAGATACCGTATCTAAAAAAAATAAGTTAAATCTGTTGGTAAATTTGTGGTTAATTTGTTGACCCCCCAGCCTCCTTAAATTAAAAATTGAGAGGACCATAAGTAGTCCAAGAAATAAGCAATCTCTTGGTAGTGTTATTACACATTTGTTTAAAGAGGAGTCTCTTGGGCAAAGACAGAGTTACACCAGTAGGTCCATAATACTGTATGTGAGCAATTAGACATAAATATGAAAGAATTTAATTCTTTTATGGAGTTATTTGTTTTTCAAAGAATTGGTCTCAGGAAAGGATGGGCCTGTACATTTAAAAAATAAAAATTATAATTCAGAAGAAAAAGAATGCCACAATTGCTGTAAATTAAGTAAATATGAACTTCCATTTGGTGCCAATATTATACAATTATGGACTTCAGTGTAGGTCGATATGTGGTTATAAGGACTCATGACAATGGATATTGACCGAAGACACAGAAAGTGATAGCGACCGAGCCTGCGAGGTCGCTATCATTTTCTGTGTCTGAGGTCAATATCCATTGTCATGAGTCCTTATAACCACATATTGACCGTTCACTGAAGTCCATAATAGTTATATTATATAATCACACAAAGCGAATGCACCGACATAGACCTAACTAAACGGACTTGGCTGTCATTACGTCACAATGGTTTAAACACGCTTCTTATATTATGACGTCACGTTCTACGTAACTTCAGTGCAACCGAACGGTGTGTCGTGCGATATTATTTTCCGCGGACGTGCTTTCACGTCGCTATCGCAAAAGGAGGAATGTCAAGTGACGTCCTTTCGGCCAATGAAAACTACGAAAATAATCTCCTTATATAATATTATACATTTATTGCATGATAGTGAGGGAAATATGAAGACTTATTCAGCCAAGAAAAATCATATTCCCCAAGCTTTGCCCGAGGGGAATATGATATTTCTTGGCTGAATAAGTCTTCATGTTTCCTGAACATTCATGCAATGAATTGTTTATTATACCGAAACAAGCAAAAACATTGAAATAAAAATAAACTTTCATGTTCGGCACCTCTCTCCAATTCACGTTCATTTTTAACGTTCCTGAAACCTTCTGACACATTTCTAATCAGCAATTTTGTGACGTAAACCAGGCTATTGTGACGTCTACTACTCTCTGGAGTTTTTGTTCAACGAACGAGAACAATATTGCGGGAAAATACACTAAGTGTTCCGAAGAGGTGGAATATGTTAAAAAAAACGTGCCGAGGTGCAGGAAATATGAAGTTTTATGGCCTGATTACATGATAACCTAGAACCAATCAGATAATGCATTGTGTAGAATATTTATAATGAGTTATAATAAAAGGTATTGCATGTATCTTAGACTTTATTTGTTGGGAAGAGTAGGCAATCAGAGAAGAGTTATGACCCTTGGCCATTGGTTTTTGATATATTGCACAAATGCTAACACAAAATGTTGAAACAAGCTTTGTAAGTCTTACCATTTCTTGGTCTTTGGCAAATTCATGTACCAGACATGTATGTTTTACTTTGAAAAAATGTGTTATGCAATTCTTTTGTTTTGTATTTTCAGCACAGAATACCTAGAGAATATCACGACAAAGGACCCAGGATTAATCTGACATTTAGAATAATCTACCCAGAGTAGAATTTTGGATTTTTTCTACATTGAACTTTCATTTGTGTAAAAAATGTGCAGATTTACATTAAATACAAAAGCAGAATGCATAAAAAGCCTGTGTGATTGAAACAAATATTAAACTAAGGTACACTACTGTACATATCATTTCTAAACCTGTCATAAACAGTTGAAATACATGAAAAGATAATTTTGTCACATCTTTCATGAAGTAACATTAATACTAAGTATTAATGGTTCTAGGCTTTTTATATTAAATAAATCCACCAAGGGTTTTTTGTTAAAAAAAGAAAATCATGTACTAGATAAAATTTATTTTCATAATAAACAAAATATCACTTGGAACTTTTCTAAAATTACATAAATGCATTTGATGGGCTGAATTTCACAAATCAATGTTACACTGTATGTAACACTGCTACTCACTGAATGCTGTGAACTTTTCTCACAGGTTGGTGATACATTGTACGTTTGTAAACAATGAATTATTTATTTTCTTTGTGAGGAAAATCAGAAATGAATTTTAGTGTGTGTGTGTGCTTACTGTAAAGTGTATAATAGTTTAATGATGGCTTGTGTGTGATGGCACATTTCATAATAATGATGATGTATTTTAAAAGGGGATTTGGTTCAGAGTTTTTATAATATGAACATTTATTATAATGTATATAGATTATATAAGAACTATAGATTATTGTATTTTGCACTTGTTTCATATATGGGGCACCCCTTAATTATTATTTTTTTTACCATAGGGGGTGCCCCATATCAGAAACAAGTTCCAGTGGTTTCTGTGGTAAATGCTAGGAAATGGGCCTAACTCTTATCATTACTGGAAATTTTAGATGTCCATTACTTTATCATGTTTATTCGTAATTATATATGTTACATGTTTATACCAAAGGGGCCCTGATTTGGTAATAAATTCTATTCTATAAAGAGAATAAAAACTGTATAGAATTGTATTTATAAGGGAAATGTATTCTTACTCAGATTTAATCAAAATGACAAATGTGAATTTGCACAACTCCAACTCTCCGACTCCCATTAACTCCCATTAATGCTGAAATAAAAATTTAAGGATTTTTTCTCCCTTAAAGCTTGATTGACATTTATTATTCAACAAGAAATCTAACATTTTAAGAATAGCAAATGAAATATACTTCAATTCAAATATATATTTCAAATTCATTTTAATTTATCTATGTGAATAAATGGCCTTTTTTATGATATCAAAATTGTTCACATTTAATTGCACTATGGTGAAGGATTGACTTATCTGGTCAAATTATAGATTGACAGAGTCATGCCCCTTTTCTATAATAATACAATGGTAAATAAACCATGCCAAAACTAATGCTTTCTCATCATTTTTTTTTTATATTGTGTAAATATTAGATTTATTTTTTGATAAAAGTGCTTCAGATATGTTGCAATTTGTTTGAGATTGTGCCTAATTTTTTGCTAGACTGTCAAGATGGTTATATTGCTGACTAGACAACTGGTACTGAAAAGCATATGCTTCTTTTTGTTTTATATTTATTCTTATAAGACAGTTTACAATGACTTTCAGTTCCTTTCTGTCTTTCTCTCACAACTTTAAAACAACTAATGCAACAGTTAATCAAAGGAAATTTTTGCACTGCAGATGTATAATTGGCATATTTCTTGTACATGTAAGGTATGGAAAAGATTTGAGGAATATTGTGTAACAGGAAAGGAGAAAATGTATGGCTGGACCGGGAATCGAACCCGGGACCCCTGTATCTCTAGTCAGGTGCTCTACCCACTGAGCTATCCAGGCCGATATCCTCGGCCCAAACAATTACATTCCTCCCTCCTTAAATTGTCTTCGCCCTCAAAGACACAACCCAAGTTCTTATTGCCCCTGGCAGGACTTTCACCTGCAATTCCAGGGGTGGTCAACGGCACCAAATCTGTAACAGGAAAGGAGAAAATGTATGGCTGGACCGGGAATCGAACCCGGGACCCCTGTATCTCTAGTCAGGTGCTCTACCCACTGAGCTATCCATGCCGATATCCTCGGCCCAAACAATTACAATTGAAATAAATTCGGTTAATTTCTAAACCTAGTCAAATTTCTTTGTAGCTAGAAAGGAAAATGAGCTGTAAAACTGTTCAGTCTACTTTCAAAGAGCATTTACAAGGAGTTCCATTAACTTTGTAATTGATGAATAACGAGATGGTGTTGAATAGTTTAGAAAAAATATTCTCTCCGAGAGCGGAATTCCCGAGGAGGGGATGTTTACTCTTAACTATTCAACACAATCGAACTAATTATCTTACTTAAAAGAACCATTCTCTACTATTGGCTTCAAAGAAACATTTACGGATTCAAATATCCAACTTTGCTGTAATACAATAGAATGTACCTATTTAAATATCCAACCGTGACACAAAACAATAGCCTAATCGAACACCCCTTTTATTCATGGACTTGTGAGCATGAAACAACATGGCACTGAATCAAATGTCATTTCAACTCATTTGATCAGACTGAACAGTCAGGAAATCAGACGAAGAACATATTTTAATCCAAAGTAAAATGATAAGAGAGGTTCAGATGGTGTTTTGAATACATTTGACCTGAAAGCTGAAGATAACTACAGAATTTGAAAAACGTTGGGAATTTGTCATTACATATTATAAGATGATGTTTTGTCGATGAAAAGCGTTGGATTCCACGTCTTATAGAAATCCATTTGGACATTACCTGAAGAAGTTTAAACATGTAAAAAGATTGGTGATGTTATGTGGGGCCTGCTTAAAATCCATACCACATCAAGGTCTGCGGTGTCGAAAAATAGATGGGCTGTCAATTAATTAGGTTGTTTTGGGAAGTACACCGGAACAGTATAAAAATGAGCAACTGGCTAGGTAAAGGCAAAAATCAGTTCAGTATTTGAAAAAAAAATTAAATAAACAAGTAAAAATTGGTTCAGGGAGGGGAGGGTATATGAACGAACTTAAATCTATACTTTCTACGGATACCTTAAAATCAATATGATAAAAAAAATGGTTTTGCTGATTATAAGATGAAAAGAATGAAGGTGTATAAGGCAAGGACAATCCCCCGTTCTGAGAAAAAGACATTTCTCAATTCTGAAAGTTATATTTTTCAAAATTATATTGTTTATCATCGTTTACACATTTAATTCTGTATTTCATTGTTTTAATATTTTATCAGTTATTTATTTTCACTCACTTTTCTACGATATGTGAAAACAAAAAGGTGAAGCTTCTCGTTTGATTCGAACCCTCACCATAGCCAAGGATATGGTCTAAGAACGACTGCTTTAACCCCTACGCTTCGAAGTATAGCATTATTGATGTCAGTCAATGTGATTTTTAAAAAAAAACAGGTTTGTTGAAGCGTGCATTTTTTCAGAATTTTTCGATTTTCATGCATAACGAAGAATGGAGACTTGACCCATTCATGTTCAAAATTCATTGTTTATAGCGCAAGTAATTCCATTTTCCACTAAATATGCTTATTAACTGTCAACTTTGAAATAAAGATTATCAAATAATAAGTCGTTCAGTAAGATAAATTAATAGAGTGTTTTGAAGACGACATTACTGAGACCATGATTTTAGAAAAAAAATATAACTTTTCTGTGAATTAATTGAAAATTGAGAAATATTTTGTCTCAGAGCGGGGGATTGTCCACGCCTTATACGCCCTCTTTCTTTTTATTGATGTAGCATTTATATTCCTCTGTATAGGTTAGTCATGAATTGAACAGATAGAAATCTATATTACCCTATTGAATGTTTTTATATTTGATCAATAATGGTTTTGTTGTTCTTGTGAAGAATTTTCATGATTTTTCCTATGTATTCCTTAGTAAAAACTTGATCATCCATTGTTGCCCCACTCTACCCCCACGGACCATGATTTGAACAAACTTGAATATACATTACCTAACTATGCTTCCATAAATATAAACAATAAGAGTTTTACTGTTCTCGAGAAGAAGAATTCTAAAGAATTTTTCTATGTAATCCTTCTTCAAACATATAACAATGGCCAATCATGACTTTGCTCTTCTAAAAAAAAAAAAAAGATTTTTTAAAAAGATTAAAGTTCTCCCTATGTGTTCCTTTGTTTAACTTTGATTCCCCCATTGTGGCCCCACCCTACCCCTGGGGATCAAGATTTGAACAAACTTGAATCTATGTTACCTGATGATGCTTTCATTCAACTATGACCAGTCATGGCTTTGCTGTTCTTGAGAAGACGTATGAAGACTTTTCCTATGTATTGCTATGTTAAAGTTTGATACCTCACCGTGGCCCAACCCTACCCCCGGTTGTCATGATGTCCACAGCATTGAATCTACACTACCTGTGGATGTTTCCTCATAAGTTTTATCCTTCTCAGTGATTTTTGAGATATGTTAAACTTTGATACCCCACTGAGCCCCACCCTAACCCTGGGGTCATTATTTGAATAAACTTCATTCTACACTTCCTGATGATACTTTAACATGAGTTTCATCTTTCCTAGGCAAGAGATTCTTATGAAGATTTTTTTTTTTTAAATGCCAGAAATTTTTCATTTATTCATAATTATCCTCATTTGGGTGCCCCTTCATTTAAACAAACTTAATCGCCTTTACCCAATAATACTTTGTGCAAGTTTTGGTTGAAAATGGCCCAGTGGCTCTTGAGAAGAAGATGAAAATGTGACAAGTGTACGAAAACGACAACGACGGACAACTGACAGACTTTGATCAGAAAAATGTTTAAGTGCATATTACTTCCAATTACTTTGAAACATTAATTACATTCTATAGAAAATTATTCTCTCCACCAATATATTTAATGCAGGTTGAGGACTATGTGCCCAGTGATATTTCTTTTGAAAAACCCTAGATGCCCTTATTTTACATTTATTTTTTTTTTAAACATGTATACATTTTTTGACTGTAGAGGTGGAGGTCACCTGAGCTAGTATACTGGTCATTCATGCTGAATTTGATAATTTTACCTGTCTCATTAATAATAAAAAGTTAAAAGGTATGCAGTTAGCCATGGCTCAAAGATTCAAGCAGCTGAAATTCAAATCCCCAGTTTCGTTCAGGAAGTATACTAGAGTAAATTTAGTCACTGACAGGCAGATGCATGTACATGTATTCTTTGTAACATTGTAACCAAGCCACGTGACCTGAACGCAAAATCCTAAACAAATCAGCAGCCATTACTGTCTCATTTCAGGTAATGTTTAGAAAAGTGTCTAATATTTTCTTGATAAGTATAACGTTTTAAAATATAACTTAAATGTAAAGATTTGGATATTATTTCTTTTGATTTATACAAGTCAATGTTTTTAGAGTTCATCTCGTAGATCGATTTATCCGACAATATGTCAATGAAACCTTCTTACTGAATTGATTATTCTAGTTTGAAAATCTCTCCTATAAATTAATTATATAATATATGTATAGTATCTATACTTCAAACAACAATTGATTTACACATCTAAGTCGTATGGTTGACAGTAAATGTAAAAAAGAAAAGCTCCAGTAAGCTCAGACCCATGTATAAAAGATACAAATTCATAATTTCTAGAATTATGCTGACTTTATAAGATCGAGAACAGATTGTTTAATACTTGTAGGGAACTGTACAATATTTCTCAATATTTTTCTCAGTTCTTAATTTGCTTTTTAATGTATTGGTAAAATAATATTTAACTTTATACCTATTTATACTTTATAGTTACAAGTTTAACCATGGACCCCCATACCAGTGACCATGATGTAATGGAATGTTACCTATGTAAGGATGCTGTGGTACAAATGCACTGTGAAACATGTCTTGTCAATCTCTGTAAGGCATGTGTGGGAGAACACATCTCAACAGATGACAGTAAATCCACAATCCTAATCCCCAAATGTATAAATCATGATAAACAACATTGCACAATGTACTGTAATCAATGTAAAATTCCTGTTTGTACAAAGTGCATAGAATCTGATCAACATCTTGGTCATAAAATTTCAGAAATTTTGCAAATTGTGGATGAAAAAAGGAATAAGTTCATAACAGAAGGAAATGAATTAAGTAAGACAATTTATCCAACTTACCAGAACATTGCCTCTGATGTACAAAACAGAATGAGACAGTTAGAAAAGTAATGTGAAGATCTCTCTACAGCCATAACAAAACATGGAGATGGCTGGCACGAAAAAATCGACAAACTTGTTAGCAAACTTAAAGTTAAAATTGACGAGACGAAAAACACACAGAGACAAGCTCTGCAGAAACATCTCGATGAAATAAACAAGAAAATGTCTTACATCAAGAATGAAATCGATTTAATTGACATTGCTGTAAACACAACTGATTTGTCCGAACTGTTAAATGCCTCATGTGACATAAATATATACAGAAATCTTCCACCGAAAATTTCACTATCTTCAACCAAATTCATTCCAGGAAAAATCCTAGGTAAAAAACTTGATAAAATGTTTGGAGCCTTATCATTAAGTTCTCTAACATCAGATATGCATGGCTACAGAATGAAGACAACACAGAAACCACGACAGGTTGGATCCTCTCCTCCAGTTAAACATTTGGTTGATGAACTAGAAACAGTGGTATGACATACTTTACAATGTGATCTGTCTGAGTGATGAAGAAATCTGGACAAGTGGAGAAGACACCACCATAAAACTCTTTAGCATCAATCAGGGATCACTACTCAAGTCAATCACAACCAAGTCAGGGAATATACCATGGGATATAGCAGTGACAAAAAGTGGAGATCTTGTTTATACTGATCACATTGATAGAACTGTGAACATTGTGAGGAACGAGGAGGTGGAAGAGTTGATTCGACTACAGGACTGGAGACCGTTTGGTATATGTTGTACCTCCTCTGGTGACCTCCTGGTTATCATGAGCAGTATTGATTTTAAACAATCTAAAGTTGTCCGTTATTCAGGTTCTACAGAGAAACGATCAATACAATTTGAATACTTCCGTAAACCTCTCTATTCATCGCAGACAAGGATTGCTTTTAACATGTTTAAAGTAGATAATTAAGTTTATCTGCGAGAACAAAAACTGCGATATCTGTGTGGCTGACTCTGAAGCCAAAGCAGTAGTGGTCGTCAATTTGGTTGGAGGATTAAGATTCAGGTACACTGGACATATTCCTGCACTAAAAGATAAACCTTTCAGTCCACAAGGAATCGCCACAGACAGTCAGAGTCACATCCTTACAGCTGATCTTGAAAATGACTGTGTCCACATCATAAACAAGGATGGACAGTTCCTTCGTTACATAGACTGTGGACTGAATGATCTACAGGAGTTGTGTATAGATATGAATGACAATCTGTTTGTTGCTCAACGGGAAAACAGACAAATAAAGAAAATCAAATATCTGCTCTAAAATTAATCACTGCATAATATAAGATGATAATAACAAAACAAAAAAAAATTGAAGTTGAACAATCTATCAGTTTATTATGCGATGTGTTTCGCCTAGTTGCAAAACTGAAAAAAAATAAGTAAGGGATAGTATCTGGATTTCCTTTTTCGTCTTTATTTGTCATAGAGAACCGAAAGATATTATAAAATAAAGACTACTCTGTATAAATATATCTTATATAAATTTAAATCATTCTCTATTAATAGATGCGTGTAATTCCCTATCCTATTTTTAAACCTTTACTAGTTCAGTCATCCTTCATAAGGTTAACACACAGGTAAGTTGCGATATAGCAAATTAATGAACACCAAGTCTTGTAAATAGATTTAATTTATGACTTTATAAATCTCTACACTGACATGAAGCATTCATACTCCACATATTGAAACATTAATTTGTGGATGTTTGATTTTATATTAAATAAAGTTGCGTAAAAAATGCTTGCAGTGATTATTATCTTACATTGTACCTTAGACTAAATTGGATCAGCTGTATACAAAGTTGGATTTTTGAATTCATACCTTGACTGAACGTTGACCCAAGCAAAATCCAGTCTTCTCTTAACTTTCTAAGTTGGGATTCTGAATAGGAAGTAGGAACAGCTTTGTAATAATTTCTGAACAATGTTATTAATTAAAAGTTGTAATATTGCATTGACCCAAAATTTTAATAGTAAATTATTAATTTTTTAACTCTCGAAGATTGGTTTGTATCTGATTTTGCTGTAAATAATTTTACCATTTTTCTAACAAACCAAGTGTTAATTTCAAATGGCATTAATAAATTTGATGTAAATTTTGTCAAAGTGTGTAAGGAAAAGGAATTCTGAATATATCGTTATACATGTATATATGTTAATATTTCATTATCATTTAGCATTGATGCAATTTTGAAGTACCGGGTATCGGAAAATGTCTACAATGATATCCTATCTTTTTTTAAATTTTTAATTCTTCAGTGTATTGTGTTATTATATCTTGTAAAACAAAAATGCAAAGTGCTTTTAATATTTGTCTACAACTAAATCTATATTTTTATGTTCAAGCAGTTGTTTAAGAAATAAGTAGAGATGTATTTTTTTTAGAGTTTCAATGAAGATATGGCATGAATTGGTAACATAATATAATCTTACAGAAGATTTGATTACGTACCAACTATTATTATGTCGTACTCTAATATAACTCTTCAAATGATAATTTATTTCTTGTATTCATATTTTTGTTTCAAAGAAAAAAAGTTTGGTTTGATACTTTTTTATGGAAATCCATCATAATACATTTGACATCAATGGAGCTCACAATTAAGATTTTTCAAAATATTAAATATACTGTTGTTTCTTTTCCAAAATAAGAAAGTCCAATCATGTGACCAACTGAGAAATAAAATGTCTATTTAATGCGTTTTATGAAGGGGGAAAAGTTTGAGAAATGTAAATACTATATCTTGAATGACCCTTGCCTAATACCTGTAATATATAATTAAATATCGCTAAAAATCAATTTAGTTTTATTTGGAATAACTTTTTTGTGAGCATTTTTAAAACGGTAAAATTGCATTCCGCTAAAAATAAAAAAAACCCCTTTTTTAGGACAAATCACTAAAATTGCGTTTCGGAAGAATTTCCACTTATGAAAATAATTCACCTTAACACATTGTGCTTGTGAATTATAAAACACATTTCTATTCTCATTCAAAAGCTATTGCCAAATATGAAGTTTTTGTGACAGACGGGATTTAAACCAGCGACGCAAGAATTGACTCCTTTCTTTGCGACTCTAGGGTGGATGCTTTTACCACTACCCACGCGAGCCTACGCAGGCCTACAATGTACACGGGCGAATATAAATCATCGAAAAGCGTTTTTTTTTTCTTTCCGAACATCAAGGATATAGTTTATTGAATTGACCTCATATTTAAGGTAGCAAGTTCGATGAGGGAGGCTAACGGGATTGTAACTCCTCTTTAAAGCTTATTAATCCGTCCTGCTTCTCTCCCACACAAAATTCAGCATTACCTGTTGAAGGTTTAGTCCATAAAACAATACAAAATAGGAACAGAGCAAACACGGACCTCTGAAACAGAGGTTGGTTCAAGTGCCATGGAGGAGTAAGCATCCCCTCCTGACCGGTCACACCTGTTGGTGCTCCTTGTTATGATCGGGAATTAACGGAAACATCCGTCGACAATTAAATGTATAAATAATGGACTAGCAATTAGAATGAAAAATGTTCATAAGCATCTAATGGACCCTAAACTGTCTTTTTAATGTGCTTAACTCTTTGGGGAGATGTAGTTGTTATGTCTTTTAAATCAAGGATAGGTATAAAGCCTAAATTTTTCTTTTATTCTTAATACTTAGGAAAAGTGGAAATCTTCTTGTGTATTAATATGAAAAATATCTTAACTTTAATTCAGAAAAAAAATAATTATAATCAGAATAGAATAGTAAGAATGCAAAACCCCATCACAGTACAGAACCAAAGCGTCTGGATAAATGATGATCCACTGTATCGTAATGCCGCACTAAATGTTGCGTACATAGATTAGCAAATTGATCACACATAAGAAAGGTACACAGTTTTTATAATAGAATCATTTTTCTGTATGAGGACTTGAGATACACAATGTCTTCTTTGTCAATTGCAGACAATTTGTAAACTTCTTCAAGGTTTTAAACTGTAGGTAATTAAATAAAAGACATCAGGTTTTTATCAAAAAGAAAGTAGGACCCAATTTAAGGTGCTTTAAAAAATAACCATTATTTTTTTGAAAAAAATAAGCCCCAATATGTGTCTAAAACACTAGAAAAAGTGTACATGTGAATCAACAATTTCCTTTAAATCATTTTGTGAGTTTCATTATCTGTATACGTCATTAATTAGAATGCTTACTGACGGTTTTCATTCTAATTTTTATACATACAAAACACTCTAGCGTATAGAATCAAATAAAAAATATAAACCCAAAATGCAGTTTATATGGGATTTCGCTGTTTTTTTCTGTTTTGTGTCAGCATTCCTCCCTCAAACATTTCATTCATATGTAGAAGCAACCATCTGCAGGTAACGAGCTGCAATTTTGGCGGTTTTTTAAAGAGGTATTAAGCAATGTATTACATTTCGTGTCAGCACCTACGGCGACACGAAGCCTTGGTTTATATGGTCCCATCCGGAGGACCGGTCCGTACGTCCCACAGAAGGAGTCAAAATTGACTTTTTTGCGAACACTCTAAGAACAGATCAAGATGTATAGGAAGAGAAATTTACAAATTAAAAATTTAAGTCCCTATTTTCATCATAATACTTGGTTTTTAGATCAACATTAACACCTTTATCTAGTCAAATGTCAAAATTCTATTATATGAATGAAATTAAATGAATTAAATGTGCCTAATTCAGTTGTGTCTTTTATTTAAAGCTTAACAAGATATATCTTTCCGATAGATGGCCTGTGTTGGAAATAGAAAAGTCATAATCATGACAGGGATAACTAAATTTTGATAATGGTATTGACAATAATATGCACATCTAAAATGTTTATTTTCGAAAAACCCAAGAAAAATCAATTATAATGACCTTTATTGTATGAGGGTAGTCACAGAAAAACACTTACTTCTTTAACCATCCAAATACTATTCACCCAAAACATATAATGGTCTAAAATAATAATCTTGTTACTTTGAAAAATAAAAATAATCAAGGCCTGTGTAAGCATATGCCTATAAAAGAGAATTTTTAAGGGTATTAAATATCTATGGCCGGCCCATGATAATATTTTGTCTTTTTCAAAAAGCATTGTCAATAAATTTTTGCTACAGATCTGCAGCTAGTCAACCTCAAACCCCTTCAACTACAGATAAATATATTTCCCATACACATGGTTGTGTTTTTCATCGTTAAGATACTTTTCCTTGTGTACAGGTGTCATACACCGCTCGTTTGATAAAGGAAGTGCTTAAACAGTAGGTCTTAATATAGACACGTATGTCCACGGGAAATTATAGACAGCGATGCACGTTGCATTTCGACAACGATTATAACTAAAAGGTTAATTTGCGTCATAACAGAGTATAGGTGGTTGATAGTGATTACATTTCAAGATAAGTTATATTAATAGTAACACGCCATCTATGTCAAAAATGGCCGTACTTCGTTTTCTTGACGCCGTGTTTTTTTTAAATCTAAAAGTAGCGACGGCGTCATGTGGTGGATTTACTTAAAAATAGACATTATTCTCCTTGCAGGATAATAAATAATCATAATTTGATAACTTTATAACCAATTTTATTTAAATGGTGTAATTTACAGCATTTTCGTAACTTTTATTGGTAAACAAAATATATAAATTTCCAGCCGTATTTTAGAATGGCACACGTTATAGCGTATATTACTTTAAGCTTATATCTCACGACTTCTGAATTCTTGTTTGTCTTCTATGAGTAATTAATTTCTATTACATGCAATATTCCTGAAATCAATTTGATTAGAAGTAGATCAATGATAATTGCAATGCTAAAACATGGAAAATAAATATTTTGAGTATTTAGCCCATTAATATTTGTAAAATAAAATATTTCTTTAAAAAAATATATCCAAGATTTGTTTAATCGTCCAAAGTACACATCAGATTCTCAAAGCCAACATCAGTAAGTCCTTAATTTTTGGCTGTCAAATGTAATACAAAAACCTCGTGATTTTGCAAAATTGTGATTTATTTACATGTAGTATACTACATATTGGAACTTCACTCTTAGCTTCTTTTTTGGTTGAGGACTATGCGATTCGGAACCATATGATGAACCATCGATAGATCACGTCCGATAGTTTCCAAAGTATGAATTCGTAAGACGGAGCTTGTGGCAGCGGGGCAGATACATCATGCAAAAAAGGGAGAGTAACCCGTATTGGAAAATGCAATTATCTTCTTCAGAACCTAATCTTCCTCTTTGAAAAAATTCGAACAAATAAAGCAGAGATCTACAGATTAAAGCGAAGTGAAAACCTTTGAATTACGCTGATGATTGTTTGCCGCTCACCTTACTACAAGACCCGAATTTGGGTAATACTATTTCCCCAGTTTGACCATTTAATAATTAATCATATATTCATAATCATATACTTCAATTCCTGATAATGAACTTACCTTTAAAAGTTAACAAAATGCCCTTTGGTTACGGACGTCAAAATGGAACTCTTTAATCCAACATTACAAAACTATTTACACGACTGTTTCAGCCTGTTTAAAAAAAGTTAATAAAGTACAAAAGAGAATGAGGTATATGATTCATCAAGATACTGAAAAATAAAGTACTAAAGTTTTAAATCCTTAAATGATTTATTTTTTTTCAAAATAGTACACATTAAATGTGTTGAACACGTCGAAAACTTAGGACGTAACTATGAAATTACAAAGATTGTTTCAGACTTAACAATTAATCCATGGTTACATGATAAACGTGTTTTTTATACAGGTGTAAAAACGCATAAATCAAATAGTGTTATTTAAGGGCAATCATTTTCAATTGCAAATATATTATTTTTCAAATCTTCTATATTCTTTTGAAAACTAGAAAAACTGGGAAAAAATATGTATCTCATTGCACACATTGCTTCATTACAAATAAATGAGCAGACATTTTTGGTGACTAATTTATGCGTTACATTTAAGCATTTACATTGATGGGATACATGTAACTCTACAATAATGTAATTTAAAATGCTACCTAACAACTTAATTTCTTCTTCTTTCATGAAAGGATAAGATAGCTGTGCTTAACTTAGGAATTTCACATGAAAACAAATATATATGACATATTGATATTTAAATACAGCAGATAGAGTGATAAAAAAAGTCTTAACTCAAAGTAAATAACACAATTCTCTCTTTAAATCAGATTTCACGCAAGAAGTAATTTTATGGAACAAAGCCAAAGTTCCATGTAATTTATGTTACTCCTTCCTTAGAATCAAAATGTTAATATGTACAACACATTTCATTCTGAATTGGTTTTAAGACATTTAAAATATTTTCCTTAGAGTCAAAATGTTAATTTGTATAACACATTTCATTCTGAATTGGTTTTAAGACATCTGTTTTAAATTACATGTATCCATTTTTTCTTCATTCCCAAGATTTTAAATGTGCATTTCAATACTACTTAATATCTTAAATGAAGTGACAGATGGAATATTAGCAAGGCATTGGTTACAAGTACAGGATTTCCTTTATAGGGAAAGGCAGTCCCTAGTTTCCTAATCCAAAATTCTTCACGTTGTCTACGGAAAGGTGTACTCAACGACGGACTATTTGTGTGGTGATAAATCTTTTCCAGAATTCTAACTTTCATTGATAAAATAGAATGATCAGGTGAATTAAAATGTTCTTAGAATGTTCTTCTCCCGAATAGCTATATAGATCAAAGGGATCAGATCACAAATACCCTCATTCGGTTTGTTATTATAATGATCATCTTCGGAAGATGCTGATACGAGTCATTTGTCTCTCGCTATCTGTACTATTTTTTCTCTTAAACTAGAAAAAAAAACTTTGTTAGAAATCGCCTGAATGAGATAAGTTAAACTGCAAGTGTAAAATAAACATAAGAAAAATATACCAAGCCAGGTGAACTTTATTAGGAAAAGCTAAATGGTAGAAATCAGCCTATGTTATATTGCTTATTTTTTGTCATTTTGATCTTCCTCTTAAAATTCACCTGGCTTGGTATATTTTTTTAGGTTTATATTACAGTTTTAGCGCCAAGATAATATATTCTGAAATTTATTTTCACCTGTAAACCTTTACTGAATGTGATTTGTCTATATTTGTTTTTTCATTGAAATATTACTAATATTTTCCAAGTCTATTTCATTTTCCAGTTCTTAGGTGAAATAAGTCCTTAATACATGAACATGTCTATCCATCATTACTATTAGTTTTTATACAATTATGGACTCTTTTGGTGTTGAATATGGTTTGTTATTCACATGAAACATATTCATATTGACCGAGGCGAAGCCGGGGATATTTTCCTGGTGAATAACAAACCGTATTCAACACCAAAAGAGTCCATAATTGTTTTATTATATAGTCGGGATTTGAATAGATAAGACAATGAAGGCTGTACGACGACACCATTTCCATTGTTGAAAATAAAAAGAATCTCCAGAGAACTGTTTGTAGCCTCGGTGTTTTCCTCTCCGAGTTTTGCTATGTGTAAAACGTCCAGATATCAAAAAAATAATCCTGATAGAAATAGGGTTGAATTATTGTTTTCATGCTCAGATACATAGCTCGCTGCGGCCGTTGCAATCATTGTTTTCAACGCTGTTCATTGTTTTGATTGTGAAGTTACAATGCCGTTGCACGGCCTACATTCCGGTGAATATGTAGTGTTATGAACTGTTTGCGTTTGTATAGATAATATAAGGACTATAAATAGACTATATATGAAAAATTAATTTAACATCACAAAATGAAATAAGTGTGACGGGAAATAACATGATCATATGGTACATGGAATGAACAATGCACCCAATCAACATTGTGGTAAGCATAGCATACACTGGTATGCACATCACATGACGCGCCAAGCAAAAACCTCCCTTATCGAAGAATTTTGACTTTTTCAGTTTTAGACTTTAGACGCGTCTTTTGACGTTACGTCATAATAGACATAAGGGAGGTTTTTTGCTTGGCGCGTCATATGTATTTAATAATTATCTACTTAAAATAACTAATAAATATGAACTCTTCATCGAAATACGAACAATGTAACCATTTAATTGAACAATGAGATCTATTAAATATCATGAAATGCTAGTTCTACACAATTATATACATGGTTATGATTTAATAACAAATACGACACTTTATTCATCGTAGTTTTTTAACGATGTCTGAGCTTAAATCTATTTAACGACTGTTGAACAAATAATATATTGATGCAGTTTATTACAAACTGAATTTTTTGCAAATTCAGGCAGTCAATTCATTTGCAGTACTTCAACCAGTTGCTTAATACTGTGACCAGCGGAGCAATCGCAGATCCCCTAAACATCAGGGATGGGATCGTTTTTCATGAAGGAGTGAGCATTTCCTGCCAACCGGTTACATCCGCCCTATGCTTAATAGATTTTTATCGTCTGCAATTATTTTCTTTTATGTATAATTTATAAAATTTCGTAGCTTATAGCACACAATCTGTAAACACATTTCATTTTTCTTTTTTATTTCGTTAGCATTTCACTCTTTTCTATTGCCAGGGATCATTGTATTTTGATGATGGACTTGAGAATTTAAACAAATTATCTTTAATATTTGATTACCTTAAGCTTAAAGGTTTTTTTCTGAGTACCGTTTAAGAATTGAATGTATTGTCTTGTATTTTTAGTAAAAAAATAAAAAAAATAATAAAGAATTTACATTAACAGTGTACTTTCAAATCATATTTTTATTTGCATTTGAATTCATATAAACATCAAAAATTAATTGAATGTCATTTACAGATGTCTGATGTATTAAGAATTTGATCTTGAAAGATAAGATCTATCCCTTAATAATTCATGTCGTCAAATTCATTTTCCAATTTTATCTCATGTATGAAAACAAGGTCGCTTTTTTGAGTTCTTTAAACATGTTAAAATCCCATATGTTGCAGAGTGTTATCAGACTTTCCAATCCACTATGGTTGATATCCTTTTTGCAGGAAAAAAACCCTGTGATAAATCAGCTATATATTTAGATATATTTAATTATATAAATTGTTAGTCGCTTTAAACTATGTTGAAATTTTATTAGGTTTTGAATGACATGTATTGAAGCTCTTAACAATTATGCTTTCAAAAAAGAACACATTTTAATAAAAAAAAAAAAATTAATGCACTCAGGATTTTTGAAAATAAGTTTATCGTAACTTCAAAACCAGATGACAGAATTGAATTGTCTAAATTTGAAGCCATATACTGTCATACAGTGTCGATTACATATGATTGAAAAATTCTCGAGAAGGACGTTAAACAATGTACAATTAATACGCCACCATTTAATTAAATGATGGTGCTGCCTTTGAATTTTTTTCATCGTTTCATTGATAAACATCAGCCACTTGGCTTAATTCTAATATTATCTTGGAAGAAAAAAAAGTAAAAATAATCAAATCACAAGTCTGTCGTTTTATTTGTTTGTTTATATATATATATATATTTAATCAGATCTTTTTTTAATCTTCCTAAAATCAGTAGGAAAGATTGAGGCATTTGCTTCAGTAGACTTGCTCAATATCTATGTTTAATTGCTCTCTATCATACTCTTTGATAATGTAAAACATAGTAAACCCTGAAATTTCACCAACCAGAATATGGTCGGTAACGGGATCATATTACAGCACTGCAGTGTGCTGCTGGACAGCGAACGGTGAACGCACGCTGAACGAACGGTGAACGAACGCTGAACGAACGGTGAGCGAACGGAAAAATGGGAAAGTAGAACGTTTCAGGGACTGTAGCACAATTTGAGCATAAAATTAACCATCAGAAATAAAAAATATATAAAAATGAAAAAGCATGTTTGAAGCAGTGTTGTGACCGTGTTTACTTTAAAAATGGATTTTTTAACAAGAACAGCATTAAAAGTCGTGAGGATTTCTGTGATTTGTAGTTCTGTAGTATAATTTTTCCACTGTGAAAAAAATGAAATATGTGTACATTTAATTTTGACATACAGTATAGTGCATTACTGACAAAGCGAATCTCGTATACTACAATGCAATTTGAAGGTATTTGGAAGTAATATCAGTACAGGAGGCGTTACTACTGAGGGGGCAAAATAATAATACAATGTTGTATACCAAATCATACTACAATGTAATTACAAATCGGAAAATAAACCTCCTTCGGCTTCCTACATTCATGTAATGATTATTTAATTTTTAAAACCAATGCAAAACCCTTGACAAAAGCAAAAAGTGATAATTTTTATAGCTCCCAACTCGAACAAACTCAACTAGTAATGAATTTGAAATTTCTATTTAAGTTACAATAATGACGTTTATTATTCATCATCGATTCTTATTTTTAAGTAGAAGTTCAATTTTCTAAAAAATGGTATCTGAACGGGAAAATTTCTTGTTAAGCATTGCTTTTCCATGAGTTGCTATCATAAAGTTGTTTTAACAGATAAATAAGCTTTGCAATTCAAAGCAGAAAGAATTTATTCGGCATATATAAATTTAATTTCAATTGATATCAACAATGTGTTACCTGTAAAGTTTATTAGGCCAGGTAGTGTTAGGCTATGTCCGTGATCAGCTCTTACAGAGGACAGACCTTCTAATTGCGGGGCATTCATTCCAATCACTCTATGTTTTAAAGAAACTTTGTGACCTTTTCTTTAATTGTGGTTTCTGCATAACACAACAAAAGATAATCTACATGTAGTAAACTATAGTTTTAGTTACTATAGTCATTTAAAGTAAATCAAGGCTCCAATTTATTTTATTATTGTAAATCAAATTTCCAATTTTTCGTTAACTATAATAGATTTAAGTATCAAAGCTTTCACAATAGTAAATAATATTTGCAAAGTTATTATTTTGTGCTATAGTTAATAGTCATATACTATATTTTTTTTTTTGTAATATTGAATATTTTACAGCATAAACTGAAGTAGCACATTTAACATAGTGTAAATGTGCTTATAATCCTTAATGTACTTGTATTTTGAGACCTTTTCATTATAATCAGATGCTTTAAATACTTAGCTAGCCAGCCCACTACCCATGACTTAAACCATATCATTCATATATCATCCATATACAGTCACCTAGTTCAATATATATATTTCTTGACAATGTTATCCAAAAAAATGGGGCCGTGGTAACTTTACACAGTAGCATATTATTTATGAGGCAGTACCGCTAAAACACGGTTTTCATTCAGATGTGATGAATACGACATGGGACACTTACAAACATGTCAAATAAGACAGAGTACTTCACCAATACACCAGTAATAAGGATCTTGCTAAATTATTGGAATGCATTGGAATTGATTAGAGTTTCTAAACTGTTACTGTTCTAAACTCTGTTTCCAAATGCGTTAAAAAACCTTCGCCATATACATGTATAGCAGCAAAGTTTCTTTATTGAGTGATTACAATTTGATGCCAGTCAAGTGTTTTTATGTTTGTTAATATAAATATAAAACTTGAAAAATCAATGTTTCAGATAAAATGTCAGCCTTGAAATGAAGAGACAACTTTAAAGCTGCTTGGTACCCTGCCACCTTGTGCAGATACCTGTTGATAGGTTTAACAAATCCTTACGAAATAGTGACTGAATTGATAATTGTTCTTTTTAATGTGATCATTTCCGAATGAGGCATTTAATCGGCCTCCGTTTTCACGTTTTTACAATTCTTGAAAAGAAGAATAAAGTGTTAAGCTTCATGTTATCAATGTATAAGTTCCAAAAATAATAATAATAGTGTATTTCAATTGCTCTTGTAGTTCCCACTTGAGCGTTGTTTAACGTTCATAATATAATGATATCATTATACGAGGGTTGCCCGAAAAGTTCGTGGACAACATTGATAATTACTGACAAACATTGATAAAATATATGAGGTTTTTTTTTTCAAGTCAAATACCCACTTTTTGAGGGTAACCTATGATGCTGAACTAAGGAAATATAAAGGCAAATTAAAGCATCAAAAGTACATTTCGCATAAATATATTACTTTTTACGGGAAAGTTTAAAAATATTTCCAAAATTCAAACAAATGAATTATGGTAAAATCATCTGTAACCTTCTACTAGTCAGTATCTTCATGTATGCATTTTTCTCACAAATACTCCGGGGAAAGAATCCATATTTACATCTTATTTTCTTACACACAGATACACTTTTTTTAAGCTAAAACAAATATCAAAATATATCAAATAGATTTTTTTAATAAATGGATCTTGTTTGAAAAGGACCTCCAAATTTTTTCATCACTTTTTCCATAATGTTGCTGTTTGACTACGAAATCGTATTTCTTTTCTATAAAATCCAATTAGCTGGTTTGCTGCCGCATAATCTTTATTCCCAATTTATAAAGCCATGTGGTTACATTTCAGACAAAGATGTAAGAAAAGGATTTGCTACATTAATTGCCATATTATCCAACCCACAGAAAAGTAATTAGACAGCTGTCGCGTGATTAGATGATAATCGGTAAAATTTGAATGCACGATAAAGTCATATGGGTACGCGTCATTACGCCCCAATTCCAGAAAGCAAGCTGACAAAATGTTTAAGTCATTGATACTTAGCTCCATGTACTATCAATTTTATATCCGTTATTATAATAATTATAAGTCTTGCTTGATACAACATTGTATTACGCAACATTATGATGGCGATGAATCAGATGAAGTTCTTTAAAATCAATTAACTTTACTGCAATAAGTTTATTTTCAAGGTATTTTTGTAATGTGTTGACAGTAAATATATATACATGTAGTGAGATAGGCTTTATCGACCCAGATATAAATTGTCTTCCTTTTTTAGACACGAGAATGAGGGTAATATCAGTATACTAACTCTAAAATATGCCATGTTAAACATTTTAGATATTTCATATCTATACATGTACCTCTTATGAACAAGTTAATCTACATAATATGATCATTAAAGAAAGAAAATAAAAATACTATGTTACATTGTAAATACATGTATATTTGAAAGTGAAAAAGTTTGATTTTGGTACAGTATACATATCAATAGAAATTATATGTTTTATGCAAACAAATTTGAATCCAATCTTGATATTTACTTTTTTTGGAATAACATGAATGAATGTTAAACAAAGTCACATACCAATTGCCGTTCCAACGTCTTATCATATGTGTGTGTCAATTAATACAAGCATATTATATGTCATATAATTGTCAAAATGTACAATGTGGTTAAGGAACATTATTCCTTGATAATTATATCTCTATTCATAGTTATTCTTTTATACAAATTAAATATTTAAACGTTATTAAACTTTAAAACTGTTCGCCGATGTCCTTTCATGTGGTAGCATTGATGAAAGAAAAGAAAAATTTACAGGAATATATACATCGCATTGACGTGTAATAAATATACATGGAGTGAATAATTTAAAGCATATAAATATATAATATATATATTAATGTCTTTCCTTACTTTCTACACACCAAAAAAAACACAAAAAGTGTAAAGTTTAAAATGTTGACTCAATTTATGCTTCCAATAAAAATAAAAAAAAATTAATATTTTCATATAATACCTAAAATAAAATTCAGGACCTTTTTGCGTCACATACAAAACAGAGTAAAACTTACGATTTACTTTGCCTTGCAGCTTTCTACCTAATACATGTGTAATACTTGTTGATTTCCCTCGTTTACCCCTTTATCATATGACTTATTTGATATTCTTTGATATCCAACAGTTGTGACGTCAAAAAAGGTTTAGCATAGAGTGATTAACTTAAATTAAGTGGATTCCTACATAAAAAAAGTGTCAAGTGTTGATAATGATAAATAAAACATGGGATGAAAAGTATCATTCATGATTTTAGTTTGATATAATTTTTCCCAACCCGTTGTTTGTTTTTATCCCCTCGCCAAGGTTTGGAGATTAAAAAACCCACACAATTCTTTTTATTATTTATTTTATTCTTTGCATGAAGTTTGTAAAAAACAAAAATTGGAGCAAGCAAAATGAGGAATAAGTTCTGATCATCTTTATCGAATATTGTATCAAAATCCCCGGTCACCCGACATCTGGATTGTTAAGAACGAGTCTGAGAGTGACCAATGTCACACTGTATCTCATAAATACCTGCAATATTTAGTTTTAAAACAAAAACAATGCTTTACTTGTTTTATAGATTTTAAGCCTGACAAGAAATGGTATATGGATGCTGAGTAGATAAGGTAACTCAAACTTCACAGGATCCAACTCTTTGAAAAGTGTTTGGAATGTTTATAATACCCGCGACGTCAAAAGTTTTGCTTCCCCGTGATTTAATGATTTACAATTTACAATATTTTGATATAAAAATTTTAAGACCAAATTAGTAAAGGTTCTTTTATATAATGTGTGACATTTTGCCCGGTGTCGTCAAATGTTTTTTTTTTTTTATGTGCAAGAAGTCCGCGTAATTTTTGAACGACCCTCATACATGTAACCTGTATTTTGTCAATAACAGTAAGTAGCAGAAAGAATCGTATTTATTTACTGATTCAAACTATTGATGTGTTAACTTCCTTTAGTTTCTTTTTTGTTGCATTCACCTGCTTATTCTTCCTGATTCCCTTTTCGGACAGTTTCTACGGTTGGTAGCCTTTGGATAAGTCTATTTTATTCAAAAATGTATAGAAACATTTATTTCGTTTCATGCTTATATGATCTCTAGATATACAATAATTACTAAGACATTAGCAAGCTTTTTAAAAAGCTATTACTTGTAATCAACTAACAAAATAAATCAAATCAAATTAAATCAAATTAAAATGAAATTAAGGGTTAAGGTGTGTAATGTCAATAGAAAAAAAAATGATGTAGATGACTTGAAGTTCACACTCCTTCTATTTCAGATTATTAACAGATAAGAAAATAAGTTCACACACATTTACATCCTCTTCAGATTATTGAAAACTGAGAAAATTTATATGTCTCATTGCTGTTTACCATTTGCTGCTACTCTTCCTAAAACAGTAATTGTTAGAGTTAGTCTCTGATTCAGGAAAAGAAGGGAAAAGTTCCACAAGGTGTGTGTGTTTTTTTTTGGCCATGGACATAAAACGATTACAATATTTGTCAACAAATAGTTGGTTACATTTAGAGAAAGAAAACTAAATGAGGATCACGTACGCTGCACACAATAGCTCACATGTATTGACGCGTGATCGTTTCTAAGTTTTAACACAAAAGACACCATGAGGACGGTTGCAGGGAATATAAATTATCTATATATGTCCGGTTCTTCTACAGAACTCCTCAACAAACAGTTAAATATAGATTAATTTAGTGTCTACTACGCATTTTTATAAAATAACTATCTTTTTACTCCCCTTTTCCCTAATCTTGCTTTAGTTGTACATTTTGAGATAATTGTGAATCCCACTACCTTTGGGCTTTTATTTTTCAAACGACAAGGACTTTACAGTACAGGTACTCGCATCGAAATCTGTTTGAACACTGTACAAACGGTTATATATTAGGGGTGATATCTGTTTTAGTTGAGACGGATCAAGCAGGTTATATTACAGATAAATAATATTTATTTTGCTATAAAAAAACATTTACCCCAAATGACAACTTACACCCCTTTCCAAAACATTTACAAACTCCCGTCAATGCATATGGCGACTATCAGTTACATGTATTTATTGTAAAAGAGAGCTTTGCATGCAGCATAATTTTTTCAATCAACACTAACTTTAATATACCTGCACTGTAAATGCAACACATAGAAAGAACTTTTACATATCAAGTTAACCTGTTTTGATATTAATATTTTGCTCAATTAAACTGTAAAAAAAATATTTAAATTATAATAAAATCATTTTTTTTTAAAGATAGAAATTCCTTTCAACCTGTTTTAATTTCAATATAATGTAAGCTTCCTCGGCACCCTGTCAAATGCCAATCAGCTCACAATGTTTCCATCCCGTGTAAATTAAGTTATTTATATTTTGTCAGGACTACTTATGACATCCGTCCACATATAAAAAAGGGGGGGGGGGGCTCCGCCCGTTGCATATATTTAAACACCCTTAATAATTTACTTCCATCCTTGTAAATCATAACCAAGTTCCATTTTTCGTTTCAAATATTTCATTTAATAAAGACTTCAAAGTTCAATGAAATATAACAAAACAGTCAATACATCTATATGAGTCTAAGTCCTAGCTTAACATCTCTGGCCTAATAAAATACAGTGGATTGCGGTGTCCGTGCGGTGGAGAAATTATACACTACTTAATTTGTATTATTTTACATTATTTTCTTTTACCTAAGTCACTAGTAATTTACAGTCAGTGATGTTGATGACGTAATATAATCTGATCGTTACGATCGTCGTGATGAAACTGGCGTTCGCTGCTCATATATATAACCTTCTATAAATGGTCACGTGATCACAACAACCAATGAATAATTGTCCTTTCTGGAGCCTCTCAGAACTACTTTACATACATATTGTGTAATACAAAGAAAATAACATCGCTAAAAAGGTCCTCTCTACATGTAAAGTGGGAGCTATAAATTCTATTCGATATACATAATAAAACAAGTTCAACAAACAATCTATAATAAAACGGACACACACAATCCTCGGCGTAGTAACACCGAACAATAATGCAAACACATAAGTATTACGCTACACTTTCAAGTTCCAAAACATTTCTTCAAATAAAACATAATTAAATGACAATACTGCAATAAAATAACATTTAAGTATCAATTATAAATATTAGAAGACACGGACAGTGTTATTTCGATCGTATCAATTGTAAAACAATAATGTTTATGTCACATGACTATTTTCTTCGTAAGAAAGATGGCAGGCGCTCAATTTACAACACATGTGATAATGCTGAAATAAGTTAGTAAATTACAGTCTTAATATGGTAGATATTGATAAAAAATGACATACAACATCTTAGTATCACTGTCCCTTACTGCCTGTTCAACAATATCTCGCTAGATCGTCTAGTAACACAAAAACAGCATTTGTTTACATAACAGTGTCGAAGTGCAATGTGTATTGCATCAATAATCCAGGTAAACAATAAGATAATGAACAGTAAAACATTTGTAATAAATTTACAACCGGACGCTACTTTAATTCACAAAAAAAAACACTCCACCATCAGCCTGTGATTAATTAATATGCAATATTCTAAAGTCCAACCCTCATGCATATTACAATAATAATGAAAAACGTTCTGAATAAATAGCGTAACTAAGCTAAATTTAATTTTTTTAAATGCAACCTTATATTCTGCAAAGGCTGCACCATCAATAATAAGCTGACTCTGTCTAACCTTGTTTATTAAAAATGATACTTTTAAAAGCAATACATAAAATAGGAATTGCATGCAAGTTGACTTGATGTGAAATTTATCTGTATCTGTACAGAGAAAAAGTAGTTCAAAGTGTCCTGTAACCCTTTTATATAAAAGATGAAAACTATAGAGAGACTGACAGTTGAAAATTTTTAAAATTTTGTTAATATTAATCCAGGTATATATGAACAATTTGTGTTATAAGGTATAAGGAAATGTTGCTGAATGTCTAGGTTTTTTACTGGTTTATGAGCAGCTGCCAAATAACCGATCTCAACCACTGCTATCGTAGAAAAATTAAAACATTGCGTTTTGAAAATAAATATATACTAACATTTTTTTTACAAATTAATTACTAGTAAAATTTGTTTAAATAAGAGAGTGTAGTTAAAACATGGACGGCAATCAACATTTCATTATTAATCATTTCAAACACAAAGGCATCTTACGTGAAGTTATAAGAAATGCAGATTCTCTATGTATTCGATTCTCACCACTGTTAAACTTCTTTCATTTTATTTAATATATGATGAATTTATACAATTGAGGGCGATTTTAAAAAGCCTACCCGATTTGAAAGTGTTGGCATAAAAAAAAATTCTAGTTCATGGGGGTTTCTCACACTGGGATGTCCTCAGTAAAAACTAACGAATCTTTGATCGTCAAACTAAATTCTTTGAAAAAAAACAATTACTCATGCAATAGATAATCCCTCAGCAAAGCTACAATAATGGGATTTGAAGAGAACAATGTTTGTATAGATTAAAAAGGGATGGTTGCAGAAAGTAGAATTTTGAACATCATAAAGAATCAAAATTTTTAAATATTTTAGAAATTTATCATTTGCCTCATTTGCAAAAAAACTGGCCCCAGAAATATATACCAACCTAGGCATCCATTTTTTTTGTATCATCTGTTCTTAAGGTTCATTGATACTCTGATAAGAGAGATAACTCTACAGATAAGAAAGATAACTTTCTGCAGACATTTTGTCATGAAATTCAGTAATTTGTCATGCCAGACTTTACAGATCTCTATCAGAAGGACCATTTAATTGTTAACTCAAGCAAACCTAACCCAACATTCAGAGGTTGATTTCTAGTTCTATTGCTAGTATATTTATAAATTATTTTTAATTGTTTACCTAAAACATTTATACTCAGTTCCTTTAAACGGTGTAAATTGATAAAAAAAAATCTATCTCTAAACGTGTAAGTCTTTTAATTGTACAGAAATAACAGCCACAGAATTGTTTATAAACATTTTATTAATATTTTATTTCATTAAAAAAGAATTTCAAGGGCGATAATGGAACGATAACTCTTTTTTATGGATGCATTTTATTTTACATGTACAGAAAACAATTTGATATTCTGATTTATAAAGCATCGTTCCAGTATGTTTTCTAAAGGGAATAAGATAGGTATGAAAGTAAATATTATTTTTATATATACCTCATATTTCTAATTTAATTGTGAGATTAAAAATAATTGATCTTTCTAATGACCATATCAAATTTTCTTCAAATCATGTTTTGACATATCATTCATTTCTGAAAAAGTAAAGCTACGTTTACACTATGTTCCCGGCAGCCACGGCAATCACGTTTCAGGCCACCGTGGAAAAAACGGGACGGGCGTGAGAAAACTTCGGGCAACGGGATGGGCAAACGTAACTCATCGCGATTGCCGTGGATGCCGTGCCAGATTTTTAAACTGTCAAAAAATTTGCCACGGCGGCCACGTTGCAGATGTGAAACTTAGTAGGTCGTAGTAAAACGGAATAAACGCAACAAAACGCGACAGCACGTAATAGACCGTAACAGAACTTGGAGGCAGTCCGCAGTGGGATTGGAGAATGTATATTTCCATTCATCTCACGGTCCATTAACGTTTTGAGACGTTTTGCTGAGTTTCGTCCGCGTTCTTTCACGGCTAGTTCACGGTTGTTGTCCGTTTTATCACGTTCTGCCACCTTTCATCACGGTCCTCACGGCAAACTAGGGTGTTTGGTAGCCGTTTCCTCGCGTTCAATCGCGGTTCGTCCCGGCATGTTACGGTTTATGGTCCCGGTGCGTTGCGTTCTACTACGGTCTGACACGGCGCACGCGGTCTGAGAGGAAGCTTTTAATAGCCGGGCACTGCAGAGAAGTTTCATAAGAACCCATATGGATCTCCGCCTTCTCATCCGTCTTATTCGTCTCATTCCTAGTTGCTGCACTCCTGCCTTCCCTCTCTGTAACTGCTGCTGGTTCTCTTCATTTTGACGAAGTGATTTTAGGTATGCACCCAGAAAACACGCGAAAATAAAATCTTCGTCTTGGGAATTCATGATGTTTTATATTCGAAGGGTCATGATACAATGATTGTTTCTGGTTAGGAGACCTTCTCTGGTACAAACGTGATCCATAGTTTCCCGGCGTCCATGTTTCATACGTAGAAAGACTTGACAGAACGTGAGAAACGTATAAGAACTTTATAAGAACGCGAGAAACGAGAGGGGACCTATCAGAACGTAAGAGGTCTGGGGGGAACGTGCTGGCATACGTGGCAGAACCGTAGTGCGCCGTAGAGCCTCCGGCACTCCACGGCAACTTCTTCCTACGGCCCATCATTTATTCCGTAGAAGACCGCAAAAGAACTTGTCAAGACTTGGATATACAGGAGAAAATAACTAAAATTTCACGGCGCACTACGTTTCGGGCAAACGGGGCTGCCGTGGCTGCCGGGAACATAGTGTAAACGTAGCATAAGCAAAGCTTCATGCTTCAAACTATTTTTTATTTGAATTGAATGTTATAGTTGTTGATGAAAATCAATGTTTGGATTTAAAAAAAAAGTTGTGAAATGTGGAGCAGAGGGATTTTGTCCCTTAACTACCTATAATTAGATGGTTTTTAAACAAACAATTATCCACAGTTATTCATGGAATATGTATCTTAATGCTACTCTCAGTTTTTAAATAATCTTGATATCATGACTTTTAAAAATTAGGTCGTTGACTTAAACAATTGGGGAATATTTAAGGAATGACTATCAACAAAAAAGCAAATAATATATAGAATGTAAATGCACAACCAACACACTGGTTCTTAAAAAAATGTTGTAAAACATGAGTTATTTAAAAGGAATTAAATCAAATAGTTAAGTTAACTTTATGCATTTATAATGAACCGGTAGATATACATGTATTAATTTCTTGACTTATAACCCCTGCCACATTGCAAACAAAAATAATATAATGCAGAGATATTTATTTTTTTCTGTGAGAGACCAGGTAATGGAATACAGGTTTACAAAATATGCTTATTTAATTACTTTCAGCAAAGAATAAAAAAAAATGAGCCCAACCCTTAATCCAAAAAATAAATAATGTATTGTTATCTTCGGAAACGGATATTTTATTTTTTTTTAATTTTACACAATTCAGATAAAAGAAATATTGTTGTTGATATATTGAAGAAGAAAATTAAAATTACAGCCCGAGAAATTCAGACAAAAACACAATGGTTGCATAGGAGGCCAGTCACTTATTCCCATTTTTTTATTGTTTAGTTTTAATTGTACTCAGTCAATCAGATCATTAAAATCAAGTGCAAATGGAGTGTGATTTTCATTTGAGAAATGTGATTATGTAAAGGTTTACCTTGTAGATCAGATTACTTGTATTTTAAAGTATACAAATAAAAAAAGGTTAACATACCCTAGTCTTAAATGTTGAAAATAAGTTTTTTCACCTGAATTGCATGCACATTATTCAAAATGAACTCACATATTGTTATATTACGTACTATGAAAAATAAATATTTTAGTACCCGATATTTCTCGAATTTTCCTAATACATGTATGTAGAGATTTTACTTTTTTTAGAAGTGATAAAAACCTGTTATCAATATAACAATGTGATTTTCTAAACATTTTATATGTTTTCTCGCTTAAAACGAAATGTCCTTTAAATGACTAAGGAAAATTGTTCTGTGAAAAGTAAATATAAGGAATAAAATTATTCATTCTGTCTAAGAATCATGCGTGTTTAGTGTCTATTAATTTTGAACCAAAATAAAATTTATATTTTTTATTTTACAGTTTTAAAGTCAACTGTGTATGGATAATATAAAAAAAAATTTCTCCTGGCGTCAGTTTGTCTATAAGTTGCAAACTTAATAACAAAGCATTAATGACTAGAGGGTTTTGAAATGTTTTCAATAGGAAGGCTTTGCCTTCTTTCAAAGCAACCAATTAAGATACAATGTTTGTGAGGTTCGTAACAAACTTGCTTTTGTATTGACATGGCGTATCATGGCTCTGCTGTTCTTGTTGTTTTTTTTTTATTTTATTTTAAATTCCTTTGTAAAGCTTTGATCTCTCATGGTGCTCGAACTCCTCTAATTTGACACTAATAGATACAATGCAAAACTATATTTTTGGTTTAGTTTTGAGAAATATAATTACTACACATTATGATGCAAAAGATTTGTTTGCCCTCGATCGCTGATATGTAGCAGAGAGCTACTCTAAGTCTTTTATAATCTCGGTGTAATCTGTTGCTGTGGGTTGGAAACCATTGTACGCTACATTTCTTTCCTCATTGTGTCTATAACTCTTTTTTAGACTAACAATTCAATCATTTCTTGAAATGACGCGTACGATCATTGTTTTCCATTGAGAAAGAGAGAGTTAAATTCAGAGCTCTTTACAAGAGCAAGTGTCCAAGTAAATATTGCCTTTGCAGGGATCGAAATTAACTTTTTTAACCACAAGCTAATTTCAGCCTGTACATATAAAATCCACAGGCTAAAATTAAAATCTACAAGCTAAAATTAAAATAGTGATTAAATTCCTTTTGATAAGCTTTATTTTAATCAACTACTAGTCTACAGTACAATACAGGACCTACTGTGGTAGTACACAAACAATAGTACACAATTATTTGATTGTTAAGTGTTTTAACTGCCAACATGAACTTGTGTTTCACTGATGTGGGCCATATGGTGCAATATTGGGTCTCTTGACACTCATACCACTTACATGTAATCACCACCTATTTACCACAGGTCTTGGTTCACAGTCTTCCAACTTTTTACTACACATGTCTATCCTCATCAAAATATTGAGTGTTTCATTATTTAATCTACAGCGCCAGTCGCTTTTAATTCTCTTCATTGTAGAAAACCCCCTCTCACAGGAAGCATTTGAAAGAGGAAACAACGATACAAGATGAATTATTTTCATGATGTTCTTGTAGTTTTCAGTTTCTTGGTCTTCTAGAGAGATTCTCTGGAACACTGCAAGTGGGTGGACTCCTACAAAATGTTGATTTCTGCCAACATGTGCCTTGAAGTCAGTCCATTGTCTTAAAGCAGCATCTGTGTCACAATTTCCAAGAAGTGGTCTGAACTGCTCCACCACTCTCTGAATTTCAACAACTCTAAAATGGACTAAGGCTATACAGATTAGATTTTAAAAAATTCATTTAGTCACTTATTTGCAATGTTGTACATGATATTTCTTTTGAATTTAGGTCATTCATCAGACAGATGGAGAGAGAGTTTTATTATTTATTGAATAAAGTTTACCTCAATATATCTAATATAATTTATTTTCTTTTAACTTTAATTCAACAGTAAATAATTATTAAATATTTTTCTATTGAATAATTAGCATAATCTACATCACTAACAAACCCAAGTAAATATACTTTTAAAAAGACATAAATATTATTTGAGACTGACTGAGGAAAAAGAATATTAACCATCACCAGCATTCATATCTTGCCAGTTTTTGTGGTCAAAGGCATGGCTTGCTGTGAATATGGGGTTCTGGTGCAGATTCTCAAATCTGGATTGAATGCAGTCTATGACACTGATGATTATTTGCCTCTTTTGGTTGTTTAGTGCATGCATATCAACTAGATTATGCAGTGTTTCTCCATGAAATTGTGTTCCATTGACATCAGTGGTAAACTTTGCTAACTGAATTCCTGGATTGTGAACCATGTCATTTAGTGTAGCATTGACAGCTTGGAGAATTGTAACTGCACTTTAAACTGTAATGTCTTCTCTCTGTAAAAGTAAACTGACTCTGCTTACTTCTGAGAGAACATCCTTTGTGAAGTACAGATAATTCACAAACTTTTTAAGGATGCCCCTAGCCTTTGCTCTATCTTCTCTGTTGGAATTATCTTCTGCATAATTACCAATGTGAGTTACAATGACTGGCCAGTTTTTCAGCATTTTGCTTACAGCTTGCAGCTTATGTTCAACCCATCTGGTGCCGTTTGCTTTTGCAGGTTTTTGGAAATGTTCGTCCATAATATCTGCCACCTCTTGAGCCTCTCTATTTGTTTTAGAGGACCCTCTGTAGAAATAATAAATCAAAGTTATTACTTTTACAACCGTGTCCATGTATGTAGATTTAAATGCATCTTTCACAGCAAGTTCCAACCGATGGGCAAGGCACCAAACAGAGATGATCCAGGGAGATTGTGCCTTGATAAGAGCAGATACACCTCTTACTTCTCCAAAGTTAACACTAGCTCCATCTGAGCAAAACCCAATAAGTTTTGTTTCCAGTTTGGAATTCCAAATTTTGTAAAAGCATTGTCTAATGCTGCCAAAATGCCACTTGCCTTTGCATTTGGTGGTTGCTCTAAACTTAGGAATAGCGTTACAGGGTAGTATCCTCTTAAGATTTTAATCATAACCATTTCTTTTTAGCTCACCTGAGCCGAAGGCTCAAGTGACCTTTTCTGATCAAAATTTGTCCGTCGTCTGTCGTTGTCGTCGTTGTCGTAGTCGTCGTAAACTTTTCACATTTTCATCCTCTTCTCAAGAACCACTGGGTCAAATTCAACCAAACTTGGCACAAAGTATCCTTGGGTAAAGGGGATTCAAGTTTGTCCAAATAAAGGGCAAGGCCCTTTTCCAAGGGGAGATAATCATGAATTTGTTAAAAATTAATGGCATTTTTAAAAAATCTTCTTCGCCAGAACCGCTGGGCCAGGAAATATGAAACTCATGTGGAAGCATCCTCAGGTAGTGTAGATTCAAGTTTGTTCAAATTATGACCCCCGGGGCAAGGGTGGGGCCAAAATGGCCGACCCAAGTTTAACAAAGGAATATATAGGAAAAATCTTTAAAAATCTTCTTTTCCAGAACCACTGGGCCAGGAAAGATGAAAATCATATGGAATTATCCTCAGGTAGTGTAGATTCAAGTTTGTTAAAATCATGACCCCCCGGTTAAGGGTGGGGCCAAAATGGCCGACCCAAATTTTACATAGGAATATATAGGAAAAGTCTTTAAAAATCTTTTTCTCCAGAACCACTGGGCCAGGAAAGATGAAACTCATGTCGAATCATCCTCAGGTAGTGCAGATTCAAGTTTGTTCAAATCATGACCCCCGGGGCAAGGGTGGGGCCAAAATGGTCGACCCAAGTTTTACATAGGGATATACAGGGAAACCATTAAAATCTTCTTTTCTTTACTTCAAAGCTATGATTAGTGATATTTATATGGAATCATCCTCAGGTAGTGTAGATTCTAGTTTGTTCAAATGATGATTGCCTGGAAGGGGGGGGGGGGTTAAATTCAAGCCTGATGTGCTCAGGTGAGCGCTGTGGCCCCTGGGCCTCTTGGTCAGTTTCAGTACGATCTGTTGAACCGTCACAGAAAACTCTTAAGTTATCTGCATTCTGTAATAAATCTTTCAGTTCATCAAAATATATTTCAGCTATATGTGTACGTGTAGCAAACTCCTTTGCTGCTTTGCCAGAATAATAGGTATGACCCAGTTCCAAACCTTTAATTTCTGCAGATTCAAAAGTTCACAAAAATCTGAGAAAGGTCTCTCCTTTTTAACCAAATAATAAACTGTTCTTATTAATTTGTCCATTTTTACTAATGTCTGCCCATCCGACTTCTGAAATCCTTTTTTTAATAGGTGTAGCTTTTTGATTTTGTTTCACGGAGTGTGCTAGTTTAGTTGCAGTAGCCCTTTGATGCAGGATGATTTCACATGATATACAATTGATTCTTTTTTTAATCAGTTACAGCCAAACACCAGCTATCAAAAAAAATATTTTAGAAATACGACTCAGTCACTGACGAAATTGTTCAGTTGGAATGGAAAGAGACCGTCATATTCCAATTTAATTTAATATCAAAATATATTCGATCTACAAATCTCACTTACCGATGATGATCTATCTGTAGCAAAATTTTCACAGGTTACACACCAAATTTTGGTGACTGTATCGCCCTCTCTTGTGTACCCGATAGGAATTTGGAATTCTTCCTCCCATTTCTTTACCGTTTTTAAAGAGGCTGTCACTGTGTTACACACTTTCTTAGAAGCGTTATTATCTGAAGAACGCTCTGGCTCGGGCGAATCTTTGTTCTCATTATTATTATTATCTGGTTGAATGTCTTTTCGTTTAAAGAAATATGTGATCATACAAAGTTTTTATAAGTACATAAGAGAAAGAGACAGACAGACAGACACTGGCGTGGATCCAGAAATATTTTCCTGGGGATGGGTCTACCCCAGTCAAAACAAAATCGAATCCCAGAAATTTCTTGACAAGCCAAAAAATCTATCTACCCCAAACGACAAAAACTTACTAGTATTTCGTGGGGGCCGGGGGGCTAGAGGGGATAAGGGGGGGAGGTAGTACATGAACTCTATTTCCTCAAATTCTTCCCTTTTCATACTTATTTTATACAGATTTGCGTTTACAGGGGGGGGGGTCAGCTTTTTCTAAGGGGGGTCCAAGGTAACTTTTTTCTTGCTTTAGTATTACATTTTCTGTCCTGACCCAACCCCCACCCCCAACCCACCCCTGTACCTCAGCGCATGAGACAGACAGACATACAGGGAGAGAGAAAGAGAGAGAGAGTGGCATAGTTTCGGCAACACCTTAAAATATATTAAGTATATCATTCATAGATCTTGTTCATTCAAATAGTTTATGATTTCGTTAGCATAATGTCGGTAAGAGTTTAAGATAACTCTATACAATTAGTAATTCCGGGAATGAAACATTGTTTAAAATCATGAGACTTTAAAAACCAAAAAAATCTCTGAAAAAAATAAAGACACCCACGCGTTTTCATTTACACTTGAAACAATAAATGATATCCGTTCTGCAACATTGATTAAAAAAAAAATTCATGGTGTGGAAGTGATTTAAATTTGAAATGAATGAAAAGGGCATTATTTTTATGTCCAAAAAAGATAAATGCAAATTAATATCTTCTATTATTTTGTCAAACTTCTGACACCTGCTGCTTTAATAAATTAGCATTATCTGCGAATACATCTACCATGTCTACTGTTTGTCGAAATTTTAGGGATATTTTGTTAAAGAAGGGACAAAAAATCTGATAAGATAATCAAAGCTCGAGCGTTCTCAGATTAAGAGTCTCTGTCAGAGTCTTTCCGCGATATTATCAATTTCTCTGGAAACAGCCATGCACAAAATCCCCGAGATATTGTTCTTATCTGAAATCTACGTGTGGCATACCTTTCAAAAACAGATTTGATATATTGGTGTGAACGTTGTAAACTTTGCGAAAGCTATAAGAAGCAGACAACGTAAAATGTACAAATCGCTGGCTTTCTACTCTACATGCACTTAATTTAACTGTAGATTGTCATGACTGATATCAGCCATCGTACAAATTGAAACTGAAACCAATTTACTAATGCTAAATAAAACATCTGCACATTTTCTACGATGATGATTGGTTAAACATATGCTTCTGTACAGAAGACTGAGTGACAGCTCTTAATTATGTGATGGAAAAACAAGGCCTCGTGAGCGAACATCCTTGATTAATCCGGCATGGGGGTCGAGATAATATTTAACTGATTTCGTTGAATTAGATTATTTATTTTTTTCAGCATTTCACGGAGAAATCATTTTCATGAAATTTAATTCTCAAACATATAAAAATGAGAACATAAAATTGTGATTTAAAATATCTATTGCAGTTAAATCTACTTAGTAATAATTTAGTTTATAGCTTAGGGAAAAAAACATCTATGAAACATATTAAAATGCAGACTTTCACTAACTGCCATGCTATGATTTAGATAATTTAAGAGAAATTATGGAATGGTCGTTAAACAAGCGAACATAGAATTGATTTGTCCTTATTTGAAATTAAACCATGTGTAGCACATTTAACCTGCTGTCGGAATGCTAACAGTTAGATCACATTATCCATTTATGTACGTACGTCTGAGTAAACAATTTGGTTTCGTACTGTATAATTATGCTAAATTTGTCATATGCTATACTGTTTAAATAACATTTTTTCCGAAATAATTATGGTACATGTGTTAAATTTATGTAAATTTCTTTGTAATAGCTCATAAAGAACACTTGCGCATACGAACAACATTTATTACTGAAGAAGTCAGCGATAACAACCCTCTTTTCAATAATGTTGTTGTTTGATTATATGTATCATTAAAATTGCTGATGCAGTTTATGCTTCCAATGTCAAGTAAAAGCAAATATTGATATAGTACGTTATCTGCGATTCATATAAAGATATTTGCACAATACCAGAATTTAGGTAACATGTATGATCAACTGATCTTTATGCTTACAGCTGTCTGCATCTTTTCATGTCTGACTCATTTTTTTTTCAATAGTGCGACTTTTCTTAGGATTTGATTTTCTGTCACAAGAAATATTTTTTGTGATTTGAACTTTTCTTTGGTTGATGTAAATATTAATTTCATTGCATTTAGCAACGGGTGAGAGATGAACATCGATTTCTGAATATTCATCTTTTATTGGATTGAAAAGAAGAATCTTTTTTTCTATTTATTTTCATACAAAACATTATGAAACTTACATTGAAAACAGGTAGGTTAAAGTGCACCCATAGCCTTTTGTTTCCTCGCAAAAAAAACGCCAATTGTGAGTAAATAAAATGTAAAGGATTGGAAAATCATGTCCTTTGTAAAGTAATTGTAAAACCATACCTGATGACTACAACAAAAAAAAAGAAAATACCATAAATTATACAAGGGCATGCGTTGATTGTTAATCAGCATCATTTTGATAAATTACAATGCTAATCATCAAAGATTCTTTTCACTAAGTCCTAACATTCTCTTGAATTATAGAATTTACTGATTATATATATTTAAATATCTGATGATCATATTTCCCACTTCAGAAATGATCAAATAAAAGGCCTATTAAACGTCGTTTGATGACAAAATGCATGGCAAATTATTTGAACAAGTTCTTTCGTCTACCAAGTGGTGATAAATCAATATTTGTGAATCAAGAATCTGTTCAAAGTCAAGTATAATGATTAATATAATACAGATGATTTAGCGCACATCCGTCAATGGTTTCAGGATTTTACAATGTATATCAGGACTTTTTATACACTTCTATACTTACAACCTAATATAAAGCAAATGCTTAAGACAAGGTCAAAAATAATGTAAAGGAAAGCATATAAGCAAACCCTTTAAAAAAGAAAGTTCTATGACACTTGACACTAATGACACGAAATCCTAAATCCATTTCCTATGCCTAAAAAACATAAATGTTGTTTTTGTCAGAACTTAGTTAAAATGAATAGATGTTTTTTTTTAATTAAAGACGAGGAGAATTGCTTTCTTGTTCGTTATGCTACATTAAGGAATGGTGCCTGAAAGTTTTAAGTGTAGAATGACACAAATTACAAAATGAAATTAGATGATGCAGGATCAAAATTCTAGTATAACAAGCACATAGACACCTCTATTGTTTTTGAATTAGCATTAACGACAAGATAATTATCACCACACATTGAGTTACAAAAAATCTATTTAAAAAATTACATGCATGATGCATCATAAATATGTACAGTGTTTTCTATACAAGCGATAGATTCTGTCAAAAAATCTGGTAATGCTCAAGGAACCTCATTGGATAAAAGTAGAGGCGTGCTACAACGTAGATAAGATTTCCGTCGACTTATCGACTAAACACTAGCTGAATAAATATACGCAGAGGTAAAAAGCCTATTTAAAAAGTGTGTAAGGAAATAGATCTATTACTTATAATCAGTAATCTATTAATTGTACAATTTATATGTTCTTTTTATGTGCAATTCAAAAAACTTGAAGCATTTTTCTCTAGTGAATATTTATCCCGAAGCTTCCTCTTGCAGGTGCAAAATTTTATCGAAGAAAACAAGAATATCTAAATAAAATTCTTTTTATTTGCGTATATGCATAATTGTTACAGGTCTTTGTATCGAATGTAAATGTATATCAAAAGTTTCCATCCGTAGATTTAAGCTGATTGCTTGAGCTCTGCATTTGATTATTTCAATACATTTATAGTCAATATTTATCAAAGGGTTTGTATTAAACATCCTGACCAATTACATTTCACTGGACCTGCGTTTCTCGAGGTCATAAAGCATGGGATGGGTATTATATAGAGAGGCCATAAATATTCTAATTATTATTAACATTTCTCTAAATATTCCCATTTCAGTTAATGCACAAATTAATTTTCTATCGAACATTTAATAGTGAATTTATTTTCAGGATGAGACAAAGCTTTATTGATGAAAATATTAAAGCCATATACGCTATATGAACGCCGAATTTTGTGTGAAACAAAATGATAAATGATTTAAAACAAATGAAGTGTAATGAAAAATAATACTTTCCACAAAATTGTACTATAGATGTCGTTGTAATAACAAAACAATTAAACACTATCTAGGAATTCAGTCTTTTCATGAATATTAATGAAGGAAGTGCGTAAACAGTAGGCCTATATGTAGAAACACTTGTCCACGGGAAATCACAGACAACGAGGTATGTTGCATTTTGACAACAATTATTAATATATGGTTAATATGCATCATCATAGAGAAGATGGTTGATACTGAAAACACTAAAAAATAAGTACCATAAGTAAGACGCTTGCCATCCATGTCAAAAGTGAGTAGTATCTCAAACGGCCTACCTTGTTTTCTTTTCGCCACATGTGTTTAT
Source organism: Saccostrea glomerata (assembly GCA_003671525.1). Lineage (NCBI taxonomy): Eukaryota > Metazoa > Mollusca > Bivalvia > Ostreida > Ostreidae > Saccostrea > Saccostrea glomerata. The sequence goes on along the minus strand of PRKT01000535.1, from coordinate 171,079 downwards.
CAATCTAAAAAAAGCGACGGCGTCATGTGATGGGTTTACTAAAAAAATAGCTATTTTTCTTTCCTTGCAGGATAATAAATAATCATAATTTGATACCTTTGAAACGCGTTTAATTTTAATAGTGTAATTTACAATATTTTCGTAACTTTTATTGATAAACAAATTATATCAATTTCTAATCGTATTTTAACTGTTATAAAAGTTATAGCGTGTATACTTTTAAACACTGTAATCCTAATTTTTGTTATTCAGTAAATTAGTTCATTAGTTAGGGTTTATATTACAACTTTCAGTAAATTCAACAAAACATCGAATCAAAGAACTTTCTTGAGATTAGGAAAGGATACACCGTACATGATGATTATGCTATATTTCAATGTCGTCTCTTTTAGAAATTCCTCACACTTTTGTCGAAATCACATAATCTACATGTATTTAGATCAGTCAGTATAATGTTTACTTTTTACTTGTACTGTTGTTTACTAAAGTTTTTGATAGAAATATTAATGTTCAAGTCAAATATAGGATAATCATATTCCTATTCCCAACTTAAGAAAAGATTACTGTAAACCAACTTTTATTCGCGTGTGAGAAATTTTCGCTAGGTTTGCGACAGCCTCATCATATATTTCGAATATTTCTCGCTGCGAACCGTTCCTTCAAGTCTCTGTGACTACTAAATTACTAGTAGCTTAACGTCTCTTTACAAAAAAAGAGTTTATTGATAAAAGGCGATAAGAACGCTTTAAAGAAGATTTCAGTTTACGAAGAGGTGATAAATCAATACATACTTGTATTATTGATTATGTCAGATAGTCATATGAATCGAATGAACATGCACGTACCTGTAATTTGGAGAGAAAAAAGCAATAAATCATTGATGAAAGAGGAAAAGTGCTTCGAACCTCACGAAATCTTACAAATAAATTAATTATACCTTTACTTAATGTAGTTGACCGTCAAAATATTCGAGCTGTCGCCAAATTAATGTTAATTTAGCAATTATATAATGGAATCTATATAAGTTCGAAGCACTTCTCACAAAGTACATAAAGTGTTGAAAAGAATTATAAATCAAACGAAGACTTTAACTTGGTTATGCCCCTGCAATATTAGAATTTATTAATAACCTCTTAGCTACAAGCCTACAACTATATTTGCTAAAATCATGAGACTCTGACATCACATGACAAGTCTCAGACAATCACACAATCACAATCACACAAACAGCCTGATCTACAATTACAATGGCAAAAGATTGAGTTTGCGCTGCAGAAGTTCAATTCCCTTGAAAGGTCAAGAGGAGCTGATTAAAATCATTTGTATAATCTTGATTATCCTAAATTTATTGTTCATTATTGCTTTTTAAAGTGAGAGTGTCAAATAGAAAGTAGTCGGTCGCGTGGCGCAGTGGTAAGAGCGTCTGCTCTAGAGTTGCGAAGTAAGAAGTTAATTCTTACGTCGTGGGTTCGAATCCGACTGTGGGACGTGGAAACCGGTCCTTCGAATGAGACCGTATAAACCAAGGTCCCGTGTCGCAGTAGGTGCTGCATGGCATGAACAGGATCTCTCCCTGCTCAATGGCGATGAGTGCCGAGTATAGGACAAATTTGCAGCTCTCCACCGGCAAGTGGTGGTGTCTCCATATGAGTTAAAAATTCTCGAGGGGGGGGGGGGTGTAAAACAATGTACAATCAATCAATCAAATATAACTTTAATTTAACTCCTCTGCTCAATCTATAGGAAATGTATCTTATCATTTCCGTACGGTATATATAGACGGACAAACAGACACATGGTAAAGTTGCTCCTAAATATCGGTCTGTCTCCAGATGACGCAACTAATGAAAGATCTTGAACAGGGTTTTAAGGCTTACATGTTCTTTCCAAGTGTCCGTTAAAGTAAAGGCATTCATTTAACGAGTTGCCAATCAACAACACATTGTTGTTTCAACAAATATTTAAGTAACTTCTTCCGATATACCATAATATGATACGCAGGAGGAAATATACTCCATTGTGTGTATAAGATTGTAATACATTGAATATCTTATTTGGAAATAAATACTTCTTAAGTAAGTGTGGCCTGTTTAGTTATTTAAATCACCCCGTCTACCTCTTCTCAAGCAGTTCGTATTCACCTAATGCCTTTTAAAATTTTAAACACTCAGACGTTTCTAAGTGAAGCACAAACTGACATAGTCAAAAAAATACTTTACCTATTTATCTTTAAAGGTAATTTTGCTAATTGCAATATACGTTTAGATAGATGCTTTATTTGGTAAACAAAAATAGCTAAACAGTGGCATGCGATATCATTTTGAAACCTATGTTAAAGAAATTATTGCATAATTATATTTATCAAACTTATCCCTTTCTATTTTTAGTCATAATTGCTGAGTTAGATATAACAAAAGATGATGCCTTTCAAAGATATCCGACAATCCGTTCTGATATTTAAAACAATGATAATTATGCAAAAAATATTCACTCATTCAACTGATTTCAAGGAAGTTCATCTGAAACGGTCTGGAAGAGGTCAGGTTCTTTTACTTTTTACTTTTTACTTTCCTCAAATTTATATATCTTAATCATGAAGATTTCAGCGAGAATGTTTCGTTTATGGATTTGAATTAAGCTTCAGCATAGCTACATCATGAAATCTGTGTGAAATTTGAAAAATAAAGAAACGAGATGTGTTTTAAAACACGATGTCCCTAATGGTAACACAATTCTGGGATGGGGCGTAGACTCACGCGGTTTACACTAACCCTTGACAACACAATAGTTGTTGGCTAGGCTAGGTTAAAGTTGACATCAGACAAACAATCAGCAGGACAAAATCAATATACCCCCGGTATCCTTCGATCCGCCCGGGGCATGAAAAGTACAGTTACGGAATGTGCATAGAACACTCTAATTTCGTATAATTTTAATTAGTCGAAGACAATTGCGATGTTCCTATTCTTTGCATATTAAGCACCTATTTCACACATTATGCATATAAACGAAAATCATAAATTGCATATGTTTAAGTTAAAGAAAGAAACTGAAATCGAAGTAATTTCTTTTACTAAACAGCTGAAGCAGTAATGGATGTGAATGAAATTCCATTTTCCAATACAGCTTAAAACGCATGCACATATTAATAAGCATAAGACAAGTGTATAAAAATATTGAACTGGGAATCGTGAGGACATCTTTACAGTGCATTATTTCTAGATAAACTTAATTTTTGAGACTCATATACTCATGTATGCATTCAATGCTTAATTACACATTAATCGACGTGAACTCAGTTGAATTAGAATAAAAAAACACTTAATTGGTATATGATAACACACACTAAAGCAATGTAAAATGAAGGTTTTTTTTATAAATCAGTATCTGCTATTTGTAAAAGAACCATCACAATCATATATATGAACAAAGTATCGAAAATTGAAAAAATGTAGTAGTTTACTATCCATGGAGACATTTATCTGACCTAATTAAGAATATAAAAATTCAAAACTATATTAGTTAAGCTCGATGTTTCACAAATTTACTTGAAATGACACCGTTTATTGTAGTGCTGAATTAGTTGTCTCGAAAGCAAAGCAATTGAGAGATACTCTATTTCCTTATCACTTACAAATTCCGCAAAATGACCGAACAATACGCCACTTTGAAGGAATCTATAACACTTAACAGTGCTTTAAATAGGCACTTACCATACTCGGCAATTACCTGTAACATTTATTTTGAAAAGCAAATGATAGATTTAAAAATGAAGGGTCTTTTCTACCATATATCAATGGCCTTGTGAAGGAAAAGTTTTACCATTACTTTCTTTCTCATCTTTTCTTTTACAGAATAAGGCACCTTTATATATCTTTACATATAAAAGATGTTTTTGTTGTAAAATAATAAAAAGTAAAAATTCTCTTTAGTGAGCTGAAAGCTCAAGTGAGCATTTCTGACCACATTGTGCCTGGCGTCCGTCTTTCTGACATCATACCTATCTGTCCGTCTGTATTCATTTCAATGTTCAACTTCTATTCAAAAACCACTGGATCAATTTCAAATAAATTTGCGTTTTAGTATCCCTGGTTATGGGATTCATGCCTGTTCAAATAAGTCTGTTTTAAGGGTAGAAAATTAAGGATTAGAAAAAAAATTGGTGTCATCTTTCAGAAAAACTTCTCAAGAACTTTTGAACCAGAAAATCCAAAACTTATGTGAATTCTTCATGAAAACATCGTGTTGATTCAAATATGTTTAAATCATTATGACCAGGGTTAGGATGGGGCCCCATCTTGGGATAAAAGTTTTATATTGGAATATATTGGGAATAATCTTTAAAAAAAAATCCTATCAACAACAAAGCTGTGATTAGTCATATAGATATGAAAGCATACTCAGTAAGTGTAAGTAGATTCTAGTTTGTTCCAATCATACCCCATGGTATTTTATCATGAATGGGAGAACTAGACTTGAAATTGAAGCAATAGGGAAAATGCAAAACGCCTATACATGCGAATTGGATATTTTCCATTTCCTACACCTACATGTACAGTCCCTGAAACGTTCTACTTTCCCACCTGAACGGTGAACGAACGCTGAACGAACGGTGAACGAACGATGAAATTTTTTTTTCATAATATTTTGGTAACTAAATATAGCAATATCCTTAAAAGAGACATTGAATAGATTGGTCAAAGGTCACGATATATTTAATACTTGTTATATACAATATATACTGCATCAGCCTTTCCGCTTCGGTGAGAGTCTTTATTACAACTCATGTGAAAAATTCTTTCCCTTTTCGCACAGATCTTATTCATACTGAATTCTTCATTCAGGTAAATTTGAAACCAGGCCAAAGTATGCCATTGACTAGTTAAATATATTTCTTTTATGAGATATCAGTCAAACGGAGCAGTCAGTGGATGTACTTAAACATGTAACTGGAGAAATTATGCTATGTACATATCTAATATGTACTACTAAATTAAGCTATGATCTGCAAACAACTCATTCAAATTATAGGAAAGATGTATAATTATGTTTCTCGTATGATTAAAGGAAAACATAAAATGCATCATATAACAGGAGGTAGTGAATAAAGAAATCTTTTCTTTTACATGAAATTATGATTTTTAACTGATTACATATAAAATATTTAACATATTAAATAATTTTGTAGAGATTATTTTTTTCTTAATAGACAACATTTGATTATATTACAATTTTACACTTATATTATGCTTTAAAAAAAAATGATAAAAAGACCCCCTTTCATCCCTTTCTGTTTTGAATTCATTTTTACGTGTCCAATTTTTTTTTTTTAAATATTGGATGATCAGAACATTGGGGAATTAAAGTTTCTCTGAAGTTTAAAAGTTATTTCGATTCCCTTGTGACAATCGCACCATTTGATAAATTTTTAATATAATTAAGGTTTTCAAGTAAGAATAATCATTTCTATAATCCTGTCGTTCTTAAAAAGAATTTTTTTAAAAGTGTAATTCAAAGAACATTTAAGATACTAATAGTCTTTTAATGCATATTTAAGATTCAATGGTTCATATTTCTTGTTTTTGATTTTTTCTTCTTGTTTTAACTAGTGTAAACCCCATTTTACAACCAGCAAGTTCTGAATCAGTAAAAAAAATCAACTCCATGTTTATTTTTTCCTATATATGAATAACCTCTGAAACTTATTTAACAGAGATTAGATTTCAAATGTTTTAGTCATCTATTTCAATCGTATACAAAACGCATCTCCGTGGATATTGGGACAAATATTCACCTTATGAGAACACAAAATATCTCTCCAGTTTATTTTTTCCTATATATGAATAACCTCTGAAACTTATTTAACAGAGATTAGATTTCAAATGTTTTAGTCATCTATTTCAATCGTATACAAAACGCATCTCCGTGGATATTGGGACAAATATTCACCTTATGAGAACACAAAATATCTCTCCTTTACAGAGCACGTAACGTAGCAAAATCCTTCTTGATTTTTAATCTTCACATAAATCACATCACTGGCCTCTTGAATATGAAGCAGTTAACATTTCAGTTGATTGTTTAAAATCTTTTGATCTAACTTTCGAAATCATCACTAAGATTAACATGCAATTAGGAAAGCTTATATTGATATGCTACAAATGCAATGATGAACCCGGAAAGGCTGAAACGTTACACTGAATTAAATCAGTGATCAGGCCAATTGAAATCCACTTTCGTGTTTAGGATTATTATGTGGAGTAATGATATAACTCTTTATAAGAATATCAATCCACTTTTTTAAATATAAAAAAAATGTTTTGGTCATTTCTTCAAACGGATATTGTGAAATCTGACACTTATGGAAAAATATTTTATTTATAGAAATACACGGTATATAACGCTGCTTTTTGTATGAAACAAAATATTGACATGACATGACTTAAGAAACATGAAAATAAAACTTTCAAGTTTTACTAAATTAGTCGTTGTTAATACAAATCATATAAGCAAGAGTCTGTGCAATTATTTTTTGAGAAGTACTGATCCTTTAGCTACCTGAATGATTTCCAAACACCAGTTGGCGTCTCCAATTGAGTGAAAAATTATACGAGGGACGTCAAACAATAATCAAACAAAAAATACAATGATTTCTATCCTTGCATAAGATTCAGAAGACCATATTGAGTCAAATACCGCCAATTTGTGTCAAGGGTTTTGATTGTTAACTTGCAGCTTTGCTGTTAGATCAACGCATATTTAATTGCCTGTTTCAAACAAAACGCACTTAGGCTTTATCAGTCACATTATTCTTTCACATAAGGTTTTTGCCGCAACTGTCTGATTAGCTATGAATCATTATACATTTGCTTGTATTGCAAATACAATTCAGCTATGGGATCTTGCAGTAGTGTAGGTAAATCACTATTAGTACATATATGAGGTCATATTCAAGAAGATTATATCAAACAAGGAAACGTCAACATTTCAAACATCAAGGCAAATCGTGAAGTGTACTCGTGTTGCTTGAAATCCAAATAAAGTTTTATTTGTTGCTAAAATTTCCAAGATTAGAGCTCTATAAAGAATGAATGGAAAGCAATAAATATTAAATGAAAAAAATGTTTACAGTCTTAAAAAATTGCATTCTACGCAATAGAAAAAGAAATAATGAGCCATGATTTTGTCTCTTTGTGTGATTTGCGGTGCTCTAGGTCACCATCCCAAGTCTTATAATGAAGCCATTATTATAATAATTTATTTGAAATTGAATATTATTTTACATTTTGTAATTGATTTTTAGTAAAGGATTATAAATATGTTAATAATAAATATCAATGACACAATCTTTCTTTAAATTTGAGTTTGTCCACGAACTTAACGGACAACCCTCGTACATGCACATACTCTATATTCCTTTATTTATAGAAAACTGCGATTTTTCAAGTTATAGGGGAAGGGGTTAACCCGGAATATGCAATATCGCATGCCATGCATCATGTAAAAAAGTATAATTTTTGACCAGGAAAAACTAGTTACCTAATTCCTTATAGTTCTTCTTTAAATCAATGAAGATCACATTACAATATAAATCCATACAACAGTAAACTGTCCCTCAATATTTTTACTACACTTACATTTAGAGCAAATTTTAAAAAATAAAATCATTTAAAATAAAACACAACTATATTGAGATATTTTAAGATTGAAAAAAAAAAACTCAGCTAAATTTAGATTAAGAAAATCCCGAAGCAGTGGGTAGCATGAAAAGTTTCAATTATTAATAGGCATATGTATTCTTATGATGTCATCTTAAAGGAACTACCGATTTTCACAAACAAATGTATGAAAGACTTAGATATGCAATTTATAATGTTTAGATAAATTTGATCAATATTTCCTTTTGACCAGTGAATCCAGAGTAACATGAACCGAAAAGAGCAATTTGTATATACAGTAAAACTCGGTTTGTACGAACATGGATATTGCGAATTCACGGATCTCCAGCTATATAAATCTAACGAATTTCTTTTACGGATATAACGAATTACGGATATGACGAAGAAATTTGATAGGTCCCTGTGACTTCGTTATAACCGAGTTTTACTGTATACAACAAGTATCTACTATTTCAGACATCAGGTCTTTATTCAGCATGGGTATTAATCTATATATCATTTTAATTTGTTTCAAAGGTCTAAAATTGACAATAAATAGTATATTAAAAATTTTCTTTACCCTTTTAATCATGTTAATTATTTGAATATTATGCTGAAACATATGTTCTTCTTGGTATACCTGTGTAGAAGTACAGGTACATGTATATATTAGATTAAAGGAAAAAAATCTTCTTTATAATGGGATGGAAGAAGATAAATAGCATCTTCAGGAGCTAGTGAATGGATATGTTAAGAATTTATTTACTTTACGCGTATTTCTTAAACAGAATAGGATTCCATGTATTTCCTAAATTTCAGGAAATAGATAAAATTCCTGATTTCACATATTTACTGTTACATATATATTTATCAATAAGTTAAAGACGCAAACGCTATGTTCGGCAGGAGATCTACGATATTAGCTACGGGCTGTGTTTGTACTTTCTGCATTCAATACACTTAACCACATTGTCACACGTATCAGAGTGGAATTGTGACCCGTATTAATGGTGCTATCTTGCATTAACTTTGTTTGCATTTTATAAACAATTCAACACTATCGAGTTATCTGTGTTCCTTTAGAAATTTACCTACATTGGTCCCCATAGAAACCTTCACTCATTCATATATTCAACTTTGCAGTAATACAATACCATCTAGCTCATTTATTTATGTTATTCGTTTCCACTCAATTGAACATAAATAATTTATAAGAAAAAAAACCAACACGTATATTATGGTAGATACAGAAGCGCTCTTGTAAGTGCAGTTTTGGGGTATAGAAAAACATGAACACGATGGAGGATGATGTTTTAGATACTCAGTATCATCTACGCGTGAGTATACACGAAAATGATTTTCAAATCAATTTCACAGTTGGCTTAGTAGAAAAACACAGCGAATCTAAATATTATTAGTTATCCAGGTTCGGCATTCGGCCTCAGGGTGTATGCAATAAAACACGATGTAAATCCCCGTACACCCTTGATTGGACCTGGATCACGAATTTATTTCCTATGTATCCGTAAAAATTCTTTGTAAAACCATAAATCCAATCTTCTGTGTCTCAACCAATTGATAAGATTTACTACGTACTACAGTGTATTGTGACGTCATGTCATTTGCTTTGTATTATAGAAAAACTATGCATTGTGAAGTCACGTTGTATTTACCCCTGGCTCAAGTCGGGTGTACGGAATTTACAACCGACTTTGTAACCAATCAAAGCTCGTGTTACAAGCTAAATAGGAAATAATGTAATTTATTCATTGAATAAAAATAATATCCTGTCACAGTGTGAAAGGATATCAAAATGATATCCTGTCACAGTATGACGAATACCAAAAGTGCGGGAAAACTCTCGATTTCCTTTCTCATAGCGAAGATTGCTGTACAAAAAATCTGCCATGACCTAATATTAGATAGATGGAAATAAATAAACCATTCTGACAGCGAATAAAACTGTAAAAATTATCAAAAATATGTTTTCAAACTCATGTTTACAGTGTTGTGGCATCTTTAGTTACAAAGTAAATTTGCTTTTAGACATTTGCATGTTTTTCTGATGCAGCCACTTTTGCATGTACATTTCGTGAAGACTTGTCCATCCCCAACAGATTGTAGCCGAGCAGCTTCCCTAACAAAAATTTCATTTTCTTTATTAATGTCATCAACCAATAAAGTATGTACTGAAGATGGTAAAAACTGATTTCGAGAAAACGCTCCATGAAGAATACTATGTTTTGTGCCCAGTTTGAACTGGGCATTAGCCTCCTCCACTTCTAAGATGAGACAAAAAAGATTTCTGGGGTCTGTCTACAGCTGGGATGGGTGTCGTTACATTATCATGCACATGAACGAGGCGTAAAATTTGGTTGCTTCTCGTGATCATTTTCTCTGCTTGCTTACACATATTTGAAGCACTCGCATGGATCTCTCTTTGAATGTTCTGTGATCGACAACAAATATCACAACTGTTCTGATTATTGTTATCTGTTTGAAACAGAGCATTACAAACTGTGCACTCTCTTTCAAATTCCAATAGAAACCCTTCTGTTGTTTCTGTAGGGTCTCTCCTAAGATTCGGGGAGCTTTGTTGTATTTGAGAGGAGACCTCCGGATTGTTGTTTTCAGACGATGTGTTCTGAGGCTCATGGATTTGTAGGTCTTCTTCTTGTTGAAGAGTGAGCAATATTTCTTCAGGGATTGAGGAGGACAATCCGATCTTTGGAGCACATCCAAACATTGCTTCATATGGTGATCTTTTAATCCCAGAATGATCACGGCGATTTTTTTGAAACTGTACGAACTTTATTCCAGTGGTCCCCTTTGTTGCATGAATATCTCTCATCCAGCTTACCAACATATCATGAACATCACCATATGATCTTTCGACACTTCCCTGAGGTTGCGGATGGCGTGGTTTCCCATGAACAATACCTAATTCTGGCCATATTTCTTTCAATTCAAGTACATGTATAATATTTGCAGTAAATTCTCGTCCATTGTCACTTTGTAGAATATGTGGTGCACAAAAAACAAAGAACACACTTGTTAGCAATTTGTAAGCAATTCTACTGCTCGTTTAGATGATAAACTTTCAAGGATGCAGAACTTTGTCACGTGATCCTGGTAATTCATAAAAATCTGTAATTCCCATCTGCATTACTCTGCATGCCAGTAAGATCAACCTGTCCTCTACAATTGAAATCTTTCGACAAAATAGGTTTTACAACCACTCCTTTACACGGATTTTTTTTTCCAAATTTGACATTCATCACACATTGATTTAAAAAGATTTATAGCATTGACAGTAATACTGCAATATTTTCGGCCAAGTTTCTTCAGCTTTTTCTCCCTTCCTGCATGATTCAGCGCATAATGGCATTTCTTAATAATGTCAAATGTTTCTTCAATGGAAATAAAGTAACGAATTGAATCTTCTTCAGATTTCCTTCTCTTTATCAATTTTTCAAGATCTCCAATTTTAAGGACCTCAATTCTGTAAAAAGATGAAAGTATTGAAAGTAAATGTGTTAATGTTTTGCTTATATAATTTTTTGCATTAAATAAGCAAATACATGTACTCTATCCTTATTGCTATGCTCTTTATTAAATTTACCCATGCAGTGTAAGCAAGCTCTATCTATTTTTCTGTCTTACAAGATTTTATCAATTCATATTTATGGTATTATAAACAAAGCACAGAAGTTTTGGTCACTAAATCTAATATACAGTTATCAACTGTATGCAGGAGAATTTTCACCCTGTTCGCCTTAGTCGGACGTGGGTGAATTTAAACGGGGCGAATTCAAAGTAAACTGAATGATATCTTAAACAAAAATCGTTTTGGGTGAATTTAAAACGGGGCAAACTTGTTTTCAGATGTGAAAGAGCGAAAATAACACGGGGCGAAAATAACCCTGTATACAGTATTTAAAAATGACAAACCTTGAAAGAAGATTGTCTTCTTTGGATTCTGTTCCAGAGTCAGCGCATTAAGCCTTTCTACAATCCATTTAATTTTTCTTTTGGTAATAAGAGCTTGTCAGACTTATCATTTTGAAACCATGTACAGAGTTCCTGTGTAAAAAACCTCCTTTTCTTTAGCCATTTTAAATAGAAAATGAACCATCCAAAGGCCTGTTGGCTTTATATCAAGTGTATGTACAGCAAACAAATGAACTCTACTCACTGAGTACTGTAGAAGTGGAAAACATTACGGTGCTTTTAATTTCACTATGTTCACGATTTTAGAATATTCCGCAAACTTTAAACCATCGTGATTATTATTTCACGTCATTTCTACCTATACACAGTCATAGTACCAGAATATTTTCAAACATTTCTC